>CM060252.1:60063713-60276253 GCA_030684275.1 Acipenser oxyrinchus oxyrinchus
ACATACCTCCAGGCTATGTCAGAACTACCTTAGAAGAAAAGAACAAGACGGTAGGCTTCAAATCATGGAATGGCCAGAACAATGTCTCCAGACTTAAACCCCATCAAGCTGGTTTGGGATGAACTGGACAGAAGGGTGAAAGCAAAGCAACCTACAAGTGCAACACATTTGTGGGAACTTCTGCAACAGTGTTGGGAAGAACTTTCCGAACAATATTTGATTTCCATTGTAGAAAGAATGCCACGAGTGTGTTCGGCTGTTATATCTGCAAAAGGTGGCTACTTTGATGAGTCAAAAATTTAGATTAAATTTTGTTAAACAAAACGATTCCATGATTTCTTTTTTATCTCCAATTGTTTATTTATTCTATGCTTTAATTTCAGAGTACATTGAGACATTAAACTGCGTAAATTTCAATAAAAACTGGAAAAATTGAGATGTTCTAAAACTTTTGACCGGTAGTGTAGATATGTGACATGTTGGTTGCAGGGGTGATGTCAGACCCAGAAGTGAACACACACACACACACAAGGCAGTACTACGGGTGAATGAGACGCAATGGCGCTCACCATTTATTAAATAATAACACACATGTAAATGACAAACAAAATAAAAGGGCACAATGGCCAAATAAAAAAAAAATACGGAATACAAATAGTAATAAAAACCAGCATATGTAGCAGTGTTGTTATGTCTTGATAGTAATAGTTTTCACAACTCACATTTCGTTCCACCTGTACACACTCTTTCCTCCTGTCTGCAAAATGGTAATTTCTTTATAGTGCAAGCCGAGGGATTAACTAGCTTTCAATTATCTTATTAACCTCTTGGCCATTGATTGCACGAGTTTAATAAATCTGCGTGATTGTCAGCTAGCTAAATAATCACTAGCTGATCAGTCACGCATTCCCGCGAGAGTACTACAACAATTACTAAAACACAAAACAGTAACAGTAATGGCTGATGGTTTTCACCCCCCCTGCATTTTAAATCATAACAATAACAAGGGCTTTTCATCGGTCATAATTACAATACAATAAAAATACAGTAATAATAATAATAATAATAATAATAATAATAATAATAATAATAATAACTAGAACTACCAGGCAGTTTTACAGCTTCCAAGCTCAGCACCAGTTGAAAATTTTGGCAAGCTGTAGCATTGCAGCGCAAGTGTCAGCAACAGATGAGTTTTATGGAGCACTTTCAATTTAAAATACTGCATTAGTTCATTATCTCATGATGATTTATAACTTTAAAGCTAATTTTATATTTAACCTTAAGGAGAGGTCAAAGGTCATGCTCAAGGTAATTTTTGAATAGAGCATATATGGGTTCCTAAATGTGTTGTATAGTAACCATAACCATATGTATACTGTAAGGAGTTATAAGCTAGTTTTACTTCTGACCGAAGATTTTGAAAGGTTTTTAAAGAAATGCGCCAGGTGGCCATATTGGTTTACACACAAACACTTGTTTTATGAAAGAACACCATTTTGCCATATTTGAATTCTATTGTCCCCAGGATGACGCCTACCACGTTAGGAGTTAGTTGGTTAAACGGTGTGTGAACAGAAGCAGTTTGATGTTTAGGCGTGTTTTGACGAAATTGGTGGCAGCTATTTTGATAGTAAAATGTATCGCAGCAACTTCTGCTTTTCAAATTTGAAGAGGATTTGGTTGCTGATGATGTATGCGAAGTTTCAGATCAATCGGTTCACCGCTTCCCAAGAAGAAGATTTTGAAACGTTTTTCAAAAAATGCGCCCGTCTGCCATCTTGGTTGACGCAGGAGCGCAATGTTTTTTGCTTCTGAACTGTAATCTACACGGGATGATACCTACCAAGTTTCATGTTGATTTACACCGCATGTAAACAGGAGCAGTTTTAAGTTGATGTAATAATAATAAGAAGAAGAAACCCCTCAGCCATAGTATTTACGAATCTAATAATTCTGCGTGACTGTCAGTTAGTTAAATAATAAGTAGCTACTAGCGGACAGTCACACATTCTCATGAGGGAATTAAAACAACAACAAATAATGGCGGACAGCACCTCGCTTGTCCTGCCAAAAATAATAAAATACAAAATAATAGAGCAAATACAAAATACAAATCATAATATGCACAGGGGCGGGGAGTAACCCGTAACACAAAACGCACTGCTTATACTGTAGTAACTGCTCTTACTAATCCACAAATCTGCTGTTTTCACCTTGTTACCTTTCCATTCACAAAGATTTCAATAAAAAAGGCAGCACTTCACTGTCGTAAAAAAGCTTCACAGATTGATCAATCAGCTGTTTGCACCTCGTTACTGAGCAATTACCCCTGTACTTTACCTTGGCTATTTAATCCCTGTGCGCAGTGTCAGGTTTATTTACAGTTTGAAAAAAACAGCATTGACTGCAACAGCAAGCAAGTATGGCTGGAAAGTGAAAAACGATGAGCATCAGCACAAAAATTCAGTGTAAATAAAATGTCTCTGTTAGATGCTGTGCGCTTGCTAAAGCATGCTTGGAACTCTGTCAGTCAGCAAACAATGCAACGTTGCTTCAAAAAGGTGGGGACAATGTGGGAATGGACCTGATTATGAACTGGGGAAGGGGATGGGAGTACTCTAAATAATGTGTGTTTGTAAACTGTGTTATTCTTGTTCAGATCTGTTAGCGTTCTCTGTGGGTTTTGGTGCTTGTGTGACTTAGAGAGTGTGAGTGAGTGCATCACTGAGGGGGGTGGGAGCAGGTCTGACACGCGCAGTCAGAGATAGGGAGTGTTGGACCAGTGAGTGAGGAAATGGGAGGGACTGGGGTGTGTGTCTGGAGATGACAGTCTGAAAGAGAGAAGCGGGATCTGGCAGCGGGAGAATTGAGAGAGAGAGTTAATAGAGGTTGAGTTTGTGAGTGAGAGGAGAGGAATGAGAGCCATTGTTCACTAAAAGCTAAAAAAATAACAAATACAGTGGTTTCCTACTGCTTTGAACCACTTGACTGTTGTCTGTCTCATTATATCCAACCCTGCAGCTCAGCGCTACAATATGTAAATAAATTATATTCGCCTGCGATGCGTCTCAACTTCAACCTCTGTCTCAATCTCCTGCCTGTCACTCAGCAGGGAATGAATGCACGCACCCACACGGCAGACGGCTACTCTGTCACAAGCTTTAATACCCTGTATCTTTCTAAACAAGCGATTTAGGGGATCTCCCTAATAAAAGATGAATCTTAAAACAATGATAATATAGTACAGTAATTGTTACAGCTGTGAATAATGGTATTTAAAACAGGATTAATTTATCCGCCTTTTTACATAACCGCCCTTACTCTGGTCCCACCGCAGTCGGATATACTTTTTATTACATTACATAGATTTTAATCCATCTTTTTTATTAGTGTAATGAGTGTAAACATGTTGTTCCAAACTTCTATTCCAAATCTGCTTGCATCCTCGCATATGCATGTCCTTTTCTTGGCTCTGTGAGTACCTAAGCTATGTTCCAAATAGTTCTGTCTGCATGTAAACAAAGAATATTACATTCCATTAAAACTGATTTGTTTGAATAATTATTATAAATATGTAAGTATTCAGAAAAACCTTGCTATATAAACAAACTGAAGGACACTGTTTATGCTCTGATAAAAAATAAAAAAAATAAAAATGTTCTTCAAGAAAACTAATAATTTTGTCAAGACAGTATGATAAATGAATTAAAAAAAGAAAGGAAACGTAATTAAAATGTACACAGGAAAGATAGAAAATACTGTTTCAGCTGGTAGGTCTTGTAAACAGACATTTACAAGATACATAATTTCCAGAAGAAAGCTGTCAGCTGAAAGTTTTTGTTTAATCATCATCCATCACTTTTTTTCATATGATACAGCCAGTGAAAACTATTTGTATGTCTGTACATCTATCAGCAATTCGAATGTCATTTTTTAAAAGATGGGAGTCTTTTGACTGCTGTTCTTTCAGAATCATTTCGTACTGTTAATTGCACTGGGCATTTGTTGTCAAAGAAACACAGACCCCATTTGTCAGGAAAAGTAATTATGTCATAATGAAATAAGGCCTACATTTTCTGAAAGCAAATGTCACTGCAAACAAAATGGTACACAGGCCGGCTAAGAAAACATCTTGAAGACATTGCTTCTGATCCAATAGATATCATATATAGGAGCCAAACTTAGCTGCAAGAGACCAAGCATTAGGAAATGAAAGCTAATGACAGTAAGCTGTTAAATTCTGAGGTATTTTATTTCTATTGAACACGCAGAAAAATCAGGTAGGTGAACACCACAGTAGCAATGACAACCATACATACCGTACAGATGAAAACTGAGATGCTTCTGTTTAACTGAAGACTCTTCGCTATATTAAGTCACACAGCAACTAACAATATAAAGGGGGCTTAACTAAATTTGAGTGGTAACGACCCAACATTTACAATTTCCCATGTAAACAGGACTTAACTCTGGAATGCAATTAACAAAGCCATGCCATTAGTGATCAGATCAGGGATTCAGGAAAGGGCATTTGGGAAAACTATCCATCACTGGAAGCATGCCTGCATATCAAAGCCTTTCCGAGTAATAACAGAAGGGTTAAGCTTTCAGTTTTGACCAAGGCGAAGTTATAGGATTATCGAAGGAAAATCAGAGGAAACATGCTTCATAATAACTCTTCCTTTCATCTTATCAATGGATTTTAACATTATAAACCAATTAATAATGATGGCATTGTGGCAGAGCAAGAGCTCTGCCTGTGAATAGTGTGGGTGTTTGCGTGTGTTTTGGTGGTGGCTGGCAGGGATGGGGTTAATTCCTGTCCCTGCCAAAAACATGTGAGAATGTGGTTGTTCCTAATGGAATAATTGGTGTTAATTGGGAACAGCCACATCCTATAAAACGAGAGCCCAAAGCTCTAGACGGGAGACTGCCAGTGAGCTGGGAACAGGGAGGTTTGTTGCCACATGGAGAGAGAGTGCCAAACGTTTCTGTATTTTTATTTAAAAACTCACTGTGGTAGTGCAAGACTTGGGTGAGGAATTTTCTGTTTCAATTTGTGTTCATGTTTTGTTTAACATTTTTATTTTGGCTCTGTGAGCTGTGTTTTTGATTACAATTTTGATTTAAGAAAAATAAACTTGGCAGTTCTTTAGTCCTGAGTCTCCTTTCTGCCTGCTGACCACCATAGACACCCAGCCGCTCTACCACACGCATATACCGTGACATGTCATTCAAACACCCTTGTGAGAACCCCTGATGGCTCTACAAAGCATGCAACCTGCCTGTGGCCTGCTGGTTTTTTGTAATGTAATAATAGAAGCAAGTTGAGTGCAAGCCTTTGCTGTCAACAATCCAAAGTACTATAGATTTGTTAGTTTGGCACTGTCCTTCCAGGATACTGTTTGTCATATTGTGGTGTTGGTCTGCTGCATATTATTGAATAGTTGATGAGATGCTATTTTGGTAAAGGATACATGACACAGATAGTACTAAATGAAGGTTATTGTGTGGGTTTTTAATGAATGATCATTCCCTTGAGTAATGGCATGACGGATTAAGAAATATTGGTTATGCACCTCCAAGTAAAAATCCAGATCAGGACACGGGTGCAACAAGTTTTGTGGTTTCTGCTCATACTAGGAGGGGACATGCCATTATACACCACCACCATACATTATAGAAGAATAGTACATCTGATAAAACCTATAACAGTAAAACATCAGTCTAATAATAAAAGGGCTATCTTTCAACCATGTCTGACCATTTATTTTTATTTAGGAAATCTTACCACCTGCGTTTCAGCTAAATCTCTACTCACAGCCAATGGATTCAATTTATATCCAAGGCAATGCCAGAAAAAACTGTGACAAGTAGGTGTGAGATCACGAGACAAAAAGGAATTATGGGGTATCAAAACTCTCTTGAGAGATGAGTTTGGTGTTCAGTCGCTAGGTAAATAACACACACACAGCTCTCTTGCCCAGAATATCACTCAGATGTGATTCAGCTCTCACGCTGGGTGGGCCATGCTCTTGTTTTTGGGGGATGTGGAGCAGGCAGCTAAGAAGGTCCACAAGTAAACTTTGCGACAGTGATTTCTTTTTCCATTTGAAAAGTTAGTAGCTGAAGCTGTTATGAAAACAAAGATAAATGCAAAGATACATTAGACAAGTTATGCACCACTGCTAGAGGCAGTGATTTGTGGGGAAAACTATTATTTTTTCAACATTCATAACTCATAGACTGCATTTACAATGAAAATAGAGGTATCATGTTATGACTGTTGAACTATTATTCCTGAAAAAAACACCATTTTTTTTACAACAAACTAAGTGCTGTGCCAATGGGTGTTATTTTATGGTAATTAAAGAGCGACTGTTAATATTTCGGATATTACGCATTATAACAAAGTACCAATAGTTAAACTAGTTTTTTAATAAAATAAAAGGTTAAACAAACACTTTGCTCACAGAGCGAAAATAAAATATAAACAAAACAAATCACGAACACAATACACCACAGGTCCTTTAAGGTCAGGCTGGGCAGTAGCTTTGACAGTTCCTTTTTAAGTTGTGTTGTCTTTCTTTTATTTCTACTCTCCACTGTCGCTGTCGCTCCTTCTCTGAACACCCCAGCACGAACTGGATGCGCTGGAGGTTTTTATACAGGTGACCATTTCCCGATTAGCAACAATTTAAACAATTAACTAACTCGGGAGATGGACACCTTCTGCATGAGTGTGTGTGTGTGTGTGTGTGTGTGCGTGCTGCATTTTTTTTCCTAGTGTTGATGCAGCTGCAACAGTTCTTCAAAAAATGTTTTCTTAGTTTACAATATGTGTCTTTTTATACTGTAGTGTGTGTAAAATATCAGGCTTTCCAGTGTATTTACTGTGGTTTAAGTTACACCAGTTAGTGAAACTGATCGGCTAGACACCAGGGAAAAATGGCTGCTTTGAAAAATATTTTTTCCAAGACTATACTCACGTTTCCATGTTAACAGCTGCCCCTAGTGGTGGAAATGTGTCATTTCAGGGTAAAAATGTGTCATTTCAGGAGGCTGTGTGGTCTAGTGGTTAAAGAAAAGGGCTTGTAACCAGGAGGACCCCGGTTCAAATCCCACCTCAGCCACTGACTCATTGTGTGACCCTGAGCAAGTCACTTAACCTCCTTGTGCTCCGTCTTTCGGGTGAGACGTAATTGTAAGTGACTCTGCAGCTGATGCATAGTTCACACACCTTAGTCTCTGTAAGTCGCCTTGGATAAAGGCGTCTGCTAAATATATAAATAATAATAATAATAAAAAATTGGTGAAACTGGCATGTCACCCATATTGATTGGCTCATGGCGGTCATGTTTGTTGATGTAGGAACTTTAACTGACTAATTTTTTTACAGGACAGTACAAAGATAACGTATAACCAAGATTCACATCAATCGGTCAAAGGGCTCATGAGGATTTGTTGTTTAAGCATTTTACGCAAAATCCAACATAGCTGCAACACCATGTGACTGATCCATTTTTACTTAAGTAGAATCAATCGTGGACATGAGCGCACTATGTACAAAATTTTTCACAGCTGTACTATTTACCGTTCATGAGAACAAGACTTTTGAATATTGTCCAAACTTTTCCTTAAATCCAAGATGGCTGCCATATTGACCACGACACAACATCACATAGTCCTCAACATCCGTGTCAAATTTTGTGCGTTTTGGTGCAGCCGATAAGAAGTTATACACAGTTTTATAGCTAGTTGGGTATGTTGATGATGTCATGCAGCATGGACGCCATGATTTTCACAGTAGCAACTTCCCTTGAACAAGTGTAACAGATGACCATACTGAGATGTTTTATTCCAATTTTTGTTTCAATCGGATAAGCGGTTTCAGAGAAGAAGATGTTTGAATTTTGATGATTTTATATTTTTATGGTAATTTTATGTCATTAATCAATGTGGTTGCCAAACCACAGAACCAATCAGCTTCATATTAACAACAGTTAATCATGGACTATCCCTCAACATGTATAGCAATTTTCAGAACTCTGCAGTAAGCGGTTTCTGATACATACGTGTTTTAACAAAATTTGCAAAATCCAATATGGCTGCCGAACCATGTGACTTGTGCAAATTTGCTGAATATCACCGACTATCATCCATAGACCTCTACCTGTGTACCAAATTACGTGAGTTTTTGAGCATGTTTTGGGAGAAAAAAAATAAATAAATAACCGCTTTAGTATTTCTGTGTTGCTGGGAGCCTTAAAATTGAAAAATTGTCCAATTGTCAAATTCCTGAGTGATTTTTAAGTGCATGTTACTTCTAAAGTAGAAGAGATCACTTTCAAATTGCTTAGATGTGCTCATAATTTAACTGACTTTCTGTATGCAGCTTTGCTACTGTCTACCTACTTTACTGTCTGATTTAATGACCCCACAAAAAGGCTTCAGGATGAAAGTATTGAAAATGGCCCCATCTTTGAAGGGCTGAAACCCTTTGTGGGGCACGTTAACAAACCGACCTTTGGTGGGCTTATAGATGAGGATTTGAAGGACTTGTGGTAAAATAATTGACTTGGTAAAAAGTCAGACTGATTACCAAGTCAATTATTTAACCATAAGTCCTTCAAATGCTCATCTATAACCCATGAATGCTTGTTTCAGAACTTTGTAAGAATCCATTTTTAAAGATGGCAACAAAGAAGATATAAGAGGTCAACAGTATCTTTTTATCAGTTATCAGCATAAATCAGAGAACAAAATAAATGATGTTGCATCTTAGAACCTACAGTATTTGAATGCAGAGAGGTCATGATTAATAGTTTAATAAGCAGACTAATAAATGAGTGACACATAAGCCCCCAAAATGACTAATTAAATGGTTATGCTTTACATGTTCACTTTAAGTATTCAGCAATTTATTCAGTATCTGATTTAACATGGCCCCTAGCTGAGTAAGATGCAAAATTAAAAATAATGCCAAGCCAAGGAAACCTTTTTAGTGCTATAAATGTGTAACTTCCTAACATACAGTATAAACATGTCACCCCTAACATAAAATATTCATACCTACTTTTTAGACTGTAAAATTAAAAATTAAATCTACAGATGAGTTTGATTACCCGTTCAAGCAAAACCTCAGGCTTGAGATCTTATTTTGCAAAGGGAATGAAACCTAAGTGTGCAGGAGATACCACTTTCACTGCAACTTGTGAAATAAAGGACATACCTGTTTAACCGTAAGCTGTCAATTTAGCAGTTAGTTAAGAATATGATTTCCCTAGCCATGGGGTGTATATATATATATATATATATATATATATATATATATATATATACAGTGATTATTGATCCAACCGTGCTCACTGGGTCCAAACACTTGGATATTATTTTGTACCCTTTCCCTAATCTATGCATTTGTATTACTTTATCTCTAACTTCTGTAGAATGCTCTTTGGTCTTCATTTTCCTTCAGATTCACAGTCTGACCAATGATCCTTCAACAGTGGGGTTTTTATCCAGAAAATGTGACAGCAACTTTAATGGTTCACAGGTGGAGGCCAATGGTAAGATAATTGTGTCCTCGTTAGGGCAATTTCTTTCATCGGTGTAAACTGGGAGCTTCCACAGCACAGGGGTTGAATACTTATGCAAGCAAGATATTTCAGTTTTTATTTTTCTTAAAATATTTCCCAACATAAAACCAATGTCACCTTACAATAATTGATTTTGAGTTTCAGTGTTTTAAAATAAAATATCAAACAGAACGAAATTTCAATGTACCATTTGTAATTCAGTAATATGAGAGAATTGGTCAGGGGTCTGAATACTTTTGCAAGGCACTGTATATATAATGCACAATGAAAATGCAACAGTCTGAGTTTTACATCAATAGCTCATTGAGCACATACATAATGTTATTTACATTTTAAATAGTGAGCACATAGGTTTGTTGATTGTTTGAGTAGTATTGTTCCTTGGGATAACAAAATACTGAGTTCAAGTCATGTGATTTCATGAAAACACCAGGTGCTCAGTGTTTGGTATTTGATTTGAGTTAAAATTGCCAAAATGACTTGATTAAGAATCTGTATAAACCATTTGAAGACATGATATGAATTAACGCAAGAACAGCGAAAGATATGACCATGCCCCGCTTGAGTAATGATGATCGCCTGGTTGCTTGAAGGAGAATAAGATGTTCTGCTTCAACAATCAGCAGACTAGTCCAGAAACTGACTCTGTGAGGGACAGACTATGTCCTGGAAGGCAGAGGGTCACCACACTGGGCCAGGCCCGTCACATCCTACTGATCCATCTGCGTAATTGTTGCCAGACTGCAGTGACCAGGAAGAAATAACCTGCACATCAGCAGAATGACTGTAGCTCGCAGTCTCCATGAAAATGATTTGCATGCTCGGAGGCTGTTCAGGGGTAATATGTTGACAGCTGAGAGATGAAATCGGTGTCTTCTGTGGGCCAGAGAACATCTGAGGTGATGGCAGAGAGAGTGGCGGAGTGTTTTATTCACTAATGAATGCCGTTTTGCCCTTGACAGACCTGACGGAAGACAACGTGTGGGGAGACGTCGTGGTGAGCGTTATGCTGACTGTTGCTTTGTTCAAGCCAACCGATGGGGCGTTGGAAGTGTGATAATGTGGGGAGGAATCTCCTTTAACACAAGAACGCATTTGGTGCAGATTGAGTGCAACCTTATTGCTCAGTGATACATTAATGAAGTCCTTGAGGCAACAGTTTTTCTGTTCCTGCAAGCCAATCCGGAAGTGTTGACTTTCCAGCAGGACAATGCAAGACAGTACTAGGAATACAATTGCATGACTTCAAGAAAACAATGTCAAGGTCTTGCCGTGTCCAGCTTTTTCTCCTGATCCAGTTCAATAGAACTATATATATATATATATATATTGTGACAGACCAAGGAGCAGGGCATTTAATGGGAGATATGTGAGGTAAGATATTTTAAGGCGATTGTACCCTCACACAAAATGTCTGACACCAGAGCGCCTACAAGAGACAAAATGGTCACCCGGAAGAACTACAATTACCAGAATCTCGGGTGAAGCTACAGGGTGTGGTCAGCATACTTGCACAGGGTATGGCCGACTCACATAAATAGAGCCCATTTTGGCCAAATCAGAGAGAGAGTTGGAGGAGTCACAGCGTGCTGTGTGTGTGTGTGTGTGTGTGTGTGTGTGTGTGTGTATTTGACAGAGAGAGAAACCTGTACTTTGCAAACCTTGTAAACCAGTGTATGACCTGGACTGTTTAGACTTCCTTGCTGGCTGTAATACTTTGTTTGTGTGAGAAGCCACCTGGAAACAGGGAGAAAATAAAGACACAGGTACCACCCTGTTTGAACAGAACTTATCTTGTGGGTCTTTGTGTACAAGTTCGCCTTTGTCAATATATATATATATATATATATATATATATATATATATATATATATATATATATATATTCACTGTTAATCATACTGTGGCATCTTATTAAATCCTAAGAGACTCTTTTTGATTAGTGAGATAAAACTGATCCCCGCTTTTCAGATTGCAATGTGTGCTGTGTCCTACAAGAAAAGAAAAGACTGATCCTTGCTGTCTATTCCATAGTCTGTATCTTTAGAAGCTTTTTCACAATAAAAGCTTCCAAAGATACAGACTATGGGAAGTCAACATAGGAACACAGCTTTCAATTTGATTGTTGTGTTTTTTCCACACAACATTTTTAAAAGGAGTCTTTACATAACCATCTCATCCAGTGCTTAAGGTTTACGTGAACTATTTCAATCAGCTAAAAAAACCTAACCCTAAGTCTAGCAAGGTTATTTTGAGGACATTAGCACCCCTTAACCCTGTAAGCTGTAGAATGTTTTTTCATATAAAATATTTTAAATCAATATAGTTCATTATTTTTGTGGATTAATTTTAAATAATTGTCAATCTTATTCAAAATAAATAAAACAATGGTTTCTTCATACTAACAACAACATACTAAAACCCCATCTACTACACAATTTCCCAGTTTAATTTTAGAAAAGTTTAAAATGATAAATTATACACAATTCTATCTTCCTTTGTCGTTAGCTTACTTTGGCATTTGTTTAAAATGAGGAATCAAAACGTATACTCTGACCCCCTTATTTTAAATCCTGATATGGAATTTGGCACATCCTACTAAGTTGAACAGGATCGAAGTGCATTGTTGTTACTGAACAAGCTGTAAAGATGCAGAAAACGATTAGGTCAATGAATTTGGCAATAACCATCCAGATGACAAAATTAGGAGATAAACTAATATAACTACTATTTTTTGGTTTTTATTATTACTACACAGACGTATTTGTAATGTTTAAAGTAAAATGGTAAGTTTGTTTATATTATTGATCGATGACACTGTTGAGTGTACCAATAAATACTTCCTGTGTTAAGTGTTATTCAGCAGTACTGTTTGCGTATGTTATAATGTGACTGGGGGACCTGTGTCTTTATTTTCTGCCTCTTTCCAGGTAAAAGGGTCATCAGGCCGGAATACAGCCCTTTTATTTTAATTGCGGATTAACACAGATTTTAATTTTTTTATCTGAGAATTTTTTGGTTTTTATTGTGGAAAACTAGGATCCCTGCTGATGATACACTGCATTTCCTCTTGCATGAGAATGAGCTATTTACATTATCATGCCACTAAGGTCAGACCAGGTTGGAAAACTAAAGTTGTGTCACATATTGCCTTGGCCTAAGCTTAGGCCCGTATTTATCTAATACAGATGTTCACAAAAGTCTTACTAGGAGCAGTAAATGATAACTCCAGTGTTAATCAACAAATTGGTATGCAGTATTGATTTTGGCATTTTCAACGGTTGTTATGCCTATTTCGTTATTAAATAATGCTAACGTGATTTCCGAAATGATGTTGATTTACAAAATAATGTTAATATCTTAACGAGCAGTGCTTCTTGCGACTATTTATTTTGTTTGTGTGGGAATTTAAAAGCAAATCCGTGTTAATTGTCATAATTTATCAGAGTTAATTTGCACTTGGAAAAGGAAGGTTTTAATTCATAAAAGAGTATATAACTCACTTTGAAACGGCTATTTAACAGACCGTGTCTGTGACGCCGACAATAGAGAGAGAGAGAGTGTACAGGACCAGAGTTAATTTCATACAGACTACCTAGATACTTCAATATTTGTAGTAATGAAAATATTGTAGCCTTTTTTATACTTGTGGTTGTGAATGAGATTTATTCATTTGTTTTAACCATGTGTAACCTTACAGAACGTTTGTTGTATTGCTAAAATGATATACCGTTATTTGCATCCAGTGTAATGTTACTACCAAGAAATTACCAATGCAACTGTAGCTATGTACATTATAGGACAGCTGACCTCTACTGTAGATTTTATTTGAATTATACACATAAAAACCTAAGAGTAAGTGAAATCTTGGTAAAGAAAATGGCATATTAGATAATACAATAAAGTTTCCTTGATTGCGGATTTGCAATGCGTTCTTGGCTTTTAATACCTGTGTCTAATCCACACAAGAACAAAGTACAGGCGTACAAGGACACACAGTGATGCACTAGGAATGTGATCGAGATCATGGACATGGAATTTGCATAAATGTATTTGTAATGTTGTCAGAACCCCCACACTTTATGTACAATGTACACTGTCACCTTCAGTCATTTGTATGCATATAAAATGTTCTTATAATACTGTACGTGTTCGGTGGCTACTTCTAATCATGTTGAGTTTATTTATTGCGGAGGCGAGCAAAGATTACCAGACAAAATGCATGATTAGAGGAATTCACAGAACAATTTATTATATATTGGGTTAGGGAGTTCTATCATAATTTTAAAAGCTTAATAAAATACATTGAAAAGTAGATATAAATTCTAACCAATATACATAGATGGCTTACCCCCGCCCCATCCAAAAGATGTATTAAAAAAGGTATTCTTTTCCTTTTAACCAAAAAAAAAGATTGCAAATTTCACATTAAAAGAGTTGACAAAATGCACAATTTAAATGAAGTTTACAAATTATACACAAAATAGATATTCCCAATATTTTTTATTTCCATTTGGCTGCTGCTCGCTGGTGGGAGCGCTGTCTCCCTGTATGCTAGTATTTTCCATAACAGCGAATTATGCTTCCATTCTTTTTTGATTAACGAGTTTCGCTTATCTAGCCATTGAGACAGGAAGTGATGTACGTGACCTGCGACAATTAAGATTTTTAACGAGAAATGCGTTCACTAATGACCTCATCAACTCAATTTCAAAGCAATAACGGACAGATTTAATTAACAAATTTAGTTTGACAATCACTTGGTACTAAAGCTCTCGTTACTATATCACGAGTTCGATATAATAACACTGTTGTTTGAAAATCCTGCCCATGGTATTTATGTTAATGACAGATGAGAGGCATTCGTAAAAATACAATTAAAAAAAAAAAACACAAGAAAATGGTTAGTTCATGACTTCAGACATACCTTGTTTACATGCAATTAATTATCTAAAAGGCATGAAATAAATTTCTTACGTCAATAAATCATATTACTTTCATCTGCCTTTCGGTCACTGGAGCAGCCTCAAAGTGAGTTTAAAAAAAAAAAAATAAGATGGCCTGAACCGTACATCTATGTTTAACATTAACACAAGACAGAAAAACACATCTGAATATATTTCAATAGTCTTGTTAAATGTAATTCATGTAGCCTGCAGTACATGGTGGTAGTGACAATGTGAGTACTGGGACAAATAAACATATATCAAGGCAAAAATCCATGTCTGCATCTGCCAGAAATTACATAATTGAAAAACATGTATAACAGTGTGTTTTACCTTGCACCAATTTACCACCAACAGTTTATAAAATGGCAAATGAAAAAAAGAGTGTGGGATATATATATATATAACAGCAAAAAGTAATCAGAACAGATTAAGAAGCGCACACATCGTGATCTCTACCTATAAGCAAGTCAAAACAAGGGGATACAAATGCAGGTACAT
The DNA here is from genome assembly GCA_030684275.1 of Acipenser oxyrinchus oxyrinchus. Taxonomy (NCBI): domain Eukaryota; kingdom Metazoa; phylum Chordata; class Actinopteri; order Acipenseriformes; family Acipenseridae; genus Acipenser; species Acipenser oxyrinchus. Next base: position 60,078,763 of record CM060252.1, read on the forward strand.
TACTCAGAAATCCCTCACACTTTTCCATGTTTGTTTCATTTGAAGTGTTTTTTGCTTGTTTAAATGGCAGGGAAAAAAAAAACTAAAAAAAACAAAGCAATATCTAATGTATTGTTTTTACCTGAAAATAACATGTTTGTCTATGAGGCACCGCATATACTCTATACTGAGATGCATACACTCTATACTGAGATGCATACACTCTATACTGAGATGCATACACTCTATACTGAGATGCATACACTCTATACTGAGATGCATACACTCTATACTGAGATGCATACACTCTATACTGAGATGCATACACTCTATACTGAGACGCATACACTCTATACTGAGACGCATACACTCTATACTGAGATGCATATACTCTATACTGAGATGCATATACTCTATACTGAGACGCATACACTCTATACTGAGATGCATACACTCTATACTGAGATGCATACACTCTATACTGAGATGCATACACTCTATACTGAGACGCATACACTCTATACTGAGATGCATACACTCTATACTGAGATGCATATACTCTATACTGAGATGCATATACTCTATACTGAGATGCATACACTCTATACTGAGATGCATACACTCTATACTGAGATGCATACACACTATACTGAGATGCATACACTCTATACTGAGACGCATACACTCTATACTGAGATGCATACACGCTATACTGAGATGCATACACTCTATATATATATATATATATAACAGCAAAAAGTAATCAGAACAGATTAAGAAGCGCACACATCGTGATCTCTACCTATAAGCAAGTCAAAACAAGGGGATACAAATGCAGGTACATTACTCAGAAATCCCTCACACTTTTCCATGTTTGTTTCATTTGAAGTGTTTATTCAAGCTAAATTAGTTTTTGTTTGCTTGTTTAAATGTAGAGGAAAAAAACTAAAAACAAAGCAATATCTAATGTATTGTTTTTACCTGAAAATAACATGTTTGTCTATGAGGCACCGCATATACTCTATACTGAGACGCATACACTCTATACTGAGATGCATACACTCTATACTGAGATGCATACACTCTATACTGAGATGCATATACTCTATACTGAGATGCATACACTCTATACTGAGATGCATACACTCTATACTGAGACGCATACACTCTATACTGAGATGCATACACTCTATACTGAGATGCATACACTCTATACTGAGATGCATATACTCTATACTGAGACGCATACACTCTATACTGAGATGCATACACTCTATACTGAGATGCATATACTCTATACTGAGATGCATACACTCTATACTGAGATGCATACACTCTATACTGAGATGCATACACTCTATACTGAGATGCATACACTCTATACTGAGATGCATATACTCTATACTGAGATGCATACACTCTATACTGAGATGCATACACTCTATACTGAGATGCATACACTCTATACTGAGATGCATACACTCTATACTGAGATGCATACACTCTATACTGAGATGCATACACTCTATACTGAGATGCATACACTCTATACTGAGATGCATACACTCTATACTGAGATGCATACACTCTATACTGAGATGCATACACTCTATACTGAGATGCATACACTCTATACTGAGATGCATACACTCTATACTGAGATGCATACACTCTATACTGAGATGCATACACTCTATACTGAGATGCATACACTCTATACTGAGATGCATACACTCTATACTGAGATGCATACACTCTATACTGAGATGCATACACTCTATACTGAGATGCATATACTTATACTGAGCACATCTATACTGAGATGCATACACTCTATACTGAGATGCATACACTCTATACTGAGATGCATACACTCTATACTGAGATGCATACACTCTATACTGAGATGCATACACTCTATACTGAGATGCATACACTCTATACTGAGATGCATACACTCTATACTGAGATGCATACACTCTATACTGAGATGCATACACTCTATACTGAGATGCATACACTCTATACTGAGATGCATACACTCTATACTGAGATGCATACACTCTATACTGAGATGCATACACTCTATACTGAGATGCATACACTCTATACTGAGATGCATACACTCTATACTGAGATGCATATACTCTATACTGAGATGCATACACTCTATACTGAGATGCATATACTCTATACTGAGACGCATACACTCTATACTGAGATGCATACACTCTATACTGAGATGCATACACTCTATACTGAGATGCATACACTCTATACTGAGATGCATACACTCTATACTGAGATGCATACACTCTATACTGAGATGCATACACTCTATACTGAGATGCATACACTCTATACTGAGATGCATACACTCTATACTGAGATGCATACACTCTATACTGAGATGCATATACTCTATACTGAGACGCATACACTCTATACTGAGATGCATACACTCTATACTGAGATGCATACACTCTATACTGAGATGCATACACTCTATACTGAGATGCATACACTCTATACTGAGATGCATACACTCTATACTGAGATGCATACACTCTATACTGAGATGCATACACTCTATACTGAGATGCATACACTCTATACTGAGATGCATACACTCTATACTGAGATGCATACACTCTATACTGAGATGCATACACTCTATACTGAGATGCATACACTCTATACTGAGATGCATACACTCATATACTAGAGATGCATACACTCTATACTGAGATGCATACATATACTATGATCTACGAGATGCATATACTCTATACTGAGACGCATACACTCTATACTGAGATGCATACACTCTATACTGAGATGCATACACTCTATACTGAGATGCATACACTCTATACTGAGATGCATACACTCTATACTGAGATGCATACACTCTATACTGAGATGCATACACTCTATACTGAGATGCATACACTCTATACTGAGATGCATACACTCTATACTGAGATGCATACACTCTATACTGAGATGCATATACTCTATACTGAGACATACACTCTATACTGAGATGCATACACTCTATACTGAGATGCATACACTCTATACTGAGATGCATACACTCTATACTGAGATGCATACACTCTATACTGAGATGCATACACTCTATACTGAGATGCATACACTCTATACTGAGATGCATACACTCTATACTGAGATGCATACACTCTATACTGAGATGCATACACTCTATACTGAGATGCATACACTCTATACTGAGATGCATACACTCTATACTGAGATGCATACACTCTATACTGAGATGCATACACTCTATACTGAGATGCATACACTCTATACTGAGATGCATACACTCTATACTGAGATGCATACACTCTATACTGAGATGCATACACTCTATACTGAGATGCATACACTCTATACTGAGATGCATACACTCTATACTGAGATGCATACACTCTATACTGAGATGCATATACTCTATACTGAGATGCATACACTCTATACTGAGATGCATACACTCTATACTGAGATGCATACACTCTATACTGAGATGCATACACTCTATACTGAGATGCATACACTCTATACTGAGATGCATACACTCTATACTGAGATGCATACACTCTATACTGAGATGCATACACTCTATACTGAGATGCATACACTCTATACTGAGATGCATACACTCTATACTGAGATGCATACACTCTATACTGAGATGCATACACTCTATACTGAGATGCATACACTCTATACTGAGATGCATACACTCTATACTGAGATGCATACACTCTATACTGAGATGCATACACTCTATACTGAGATGCATACACTCTATACTGAGATGCATACACTCTATACTGAGATGCATACACTCTATACTGAGATGCATACACTCTATACTGAGATGCATACACTCTATACTGAGATGCATACACTCTATACTGAGATGCATACACTCTATACTGAGATGCATACACTCTATACTGAGATGCATACACTCTATACTGAGATGCATACACTCTATACTGAGATGCATATACTCTATACTGAGATGCATACACTCTATACTGAGATGCATACACTCTATACTGAGATGCATATACTCTATACTGAGACGCATACACTCTATACTGAGATGCATACACTCTATACTGAGATGCATATACTCTATACTGAGATGCATACACTCTATACTGAGATGCATACACTCTATACTGAGATGCATATACTCTATACTGAGATGCATACACTCTATACTGAGATGCATATACTCTATACTGAGACGCATACACTCTATACTGAGACGCATACACTCTATACTGAGATGCATATACTCTATACTGAGACGCATACACTCTATACTGAGATGCATATACTCTATACTGAGACGCATACACGCTTTACTGAGATGCATACACTCTATACTGAGATGCATATACTCTATACTGAGACGCATACACGCTATACTGAGATGCATACACTCTATACTGAGATGCATATACTCTATACTGAGACGCATACACTCTATACTGAGATGCATACACTCTATACTGAGATGCATACACGCTATACTGAGATGCATACACTCTATACTGAGACGCATACACTCTATACTGAGATGCATACACGCTATACTGAGATGCATACACTCTATATATATATATATATATAACAGCAAAAAGTAATCAGAACAGATTAAGAAGCGCACACATCGTGATCTCTACCTATAAGCAAGTCAAAACAAGGGGATACAAATGCAGGTACATTACTCAGAAATCCCTCACACTTTTCCATGTTTGTTTCATTTGAAGTGTTTATTCAAGCTAAATTAGTTTTTGTTTGCTTGTTTAAATGGCAGGGAAAAAAAACTAAAAAAAACAAAGCAATATCTAATGTATTGTTTTTACCTGAAAATAACATGTTTGTCTATGAGGCACCGCATATACTCTATACTGAGACGCATACACTCTATACTGAGAAGCATACACTCTATACTGAGATGCATACACTCTATACTGAGATGCATACACTCTATACTGAGATGCATACACTCTATACTGAGATGCATACACTCTATACTGAGATGCATACACTCTATACTGAGATGCATACACTCTATACTGAGATGCATACACTCTATACTGAGATGCATACACTCTATACTGAGATGCATACACTCTATACTGAGATGCATACACTCTATACTGAGATGCATACACTCTATACTGAGATGCATACACTCTATACTGAGATGCATACACTCTATACTGAGATGCATACACTCTATACTGAGATGCATACACTCTATACTGAGATGCATACACTCTATACTGAGATGCATACACTCTATACTGAGATGCATACACGCTATACTGAGATGCATACACTCTATACTGAGATGCATACACTCTATACTGAGACGCATACACTCTATACTGAGATGCATACACTCTATACTGAGATGCATACACTCTATACTGAGATGCATACACTCTATACTGAGATGCATACACTCTATACTGAGATGCATACACTCTATACTGAGATGCATACACTCTATACTGAGATGCATACACTCTATACTGAGATGCATACACTCTATACTGAGACGCATACACTCTATACTGAGATGCATACACTCTATACTGAGATGCATATACTCTATACTGAGACGCATACACTCTATACTGAGATGCATATACTCTATACTGAGATGCATACACTCTATACTGAGACGCATACACTCTATACTGAGACGCATACACTCTATACTGAGATGCATACACTCTATACTGAGACGCATACACTCTATACTGAGATGCATATACTCTATACTGAGATGCATACACTCTATACTGAGATGCATATACTCTATACTGAGACGCATATACTCTATACTGAGACGCATACACTCTATACTGAGATGCATATACTGTATACTGAGACGCATACACTCTATACTGAGATGCATATACTCTATACTGAGACGCATACACACTTTACTGAGATGCATACACTCTATACTGAGATGCATATACTCTATACTGAGACGCATACACGCTATACTGAGATGCATACACTCTATACTGAGATGCATATACTCTATACTGAGACGCATACACTCTATACTGAGATGCATACACTCTATACTGAGATGCATATACTCTATACTGAGATGCATATACTCTATACTGAGATGCATATACTCTATACTGAGACGCATATACTCTATACTGAGACGCATACACTCTATACTGAGATGCATATACTCTATACTGAGATGCATATACTCTATACTGAGACGCATACACTCTATACTGAGATGCATACACGCTATACTGAGATGCATATACTCTATACTGAGATGTAATTAAGTAAAGAAACTACTAAAGATATGCCAATAGGTATATTGATCCGAGATCAATAACTTGAGCAACAAATTATTATAAAGTTTAATCAACTATTCTAAGGTTAATCCACAAAAGTTATTATTAAGGTTAGTACTGTTAAACAAATCTGCTTTTTATTAGTATTAGTTGTTAAACATAAAACGTAATTCATTAACCCCAATTTATATCAGGCCACAAGACAATTTACATAATATTAAGAGACAATTAAGTCTTGTATATTCTGATAAGAATAGTCCTAAGGTTTGGGTAAATATGCCAATATCTATCGCCAACCCAATAGTTAATGAATGAATATGAATGATGTATATATTAAAAATGTTCTAAAATGCAAATGCAAAGACAATATATGAATATAGCACAATTAGTTGACAAAAAATTGTAATGAAAGGAGTCAAACATGACAAGCCCATTATTTCTTTTAAAGCAAATGAAAAGGCAAATTAATGGGGAAAAATATACCAGACTATTAATCTTTTTTTTAATAAAACTTGTTTTTAGTGTTATTAGTTTACATAAGTTATTTTTCTCATAGGAATCAGTATTGCACTTGCAGATTGACTGGAAAAACTTGTGAAACTATTTAATTCAAGGCAATTCCCGGTTTAATACTTGTTTTTTGGGCCAGTTTTGACGAGTTTTTCCAGCCAACGTGCATGCGCAATGTCAGTTCTCATGAGAAAAAGCACTGATGTAAACTGGCCCAATGTTGGACTTCTTGCCTGTCTCCAAAACGTAAAATACACACAATATTAGTTCACAGACTTAAGAACATAAGAAAGTTTACAAACGAGAGGAGGTCATTCAGCCCATCTTACTCGTTTGGTTGTTAGTAGCTTATTGATCCCAGAATCTCATCAAGCAGCTTCTTGAAGGATCCCAGGGTGTCAGCTTCAACAACATTACTGGGGAGTTGGTTCCATACCCTCACAAATCTCTGTGTAAAAATCTTATTTTCTGTTCTGAATGCCCCTTTATCTTAATTAGCAAATCTATGTATTATTTCCATTTAATTTCCAATACTGTACTAGCATCTGGAATAACCCTCTCTTAAGGTTATAAAATGTTTTTTTTTTTTGTTTTTTTTTTACTTCGGATAACTGTGGTAACTATGGTTTCATGAATACCACTTTTGATTATAAATAGGAATGTGAATAAATGCAGATTTTGCAACTCAGTTTGGTTTTACTTAATCTAGTCTATGGGACTTTTATTTGTATTGCCATTAATCTTTTTATGTGTGTGTATATCTATATATCTCTCTTTCTCTCATATACATACACACACACACATACATGTATATTCTGCCTACACTGCTTGTCCTGTCTTGGCATAGACTGGGATTTACTTTGGTTTATGTACTCCATGGGTTTTTGTAATCTGTTGTCCTAGTTTATACTTCTTCAAACTAACATCTGATGCATCTTTTACTTGTTATTGTGAAAGCCTGTTGTCCTACTTTTTTTCTAGGTTCAGAGATGGTATAAAAACACTGGGGCTCCTTCAGCAAGTTCAGACATTTTCTGCTGTCTTTTCACCACTTTTCTCTCACAAGCCTGAAAAGTTTACTGCAGAAAAAATGGATAACCTCTTCTCGATAATTCGTTTCTCACCAGAAGGAAGCAACAAGAACTTTGCTGAATTATCTGTAGTTGCCTTTTGGGGAGGGTAAGAATCAATAGCAGTGGTTTTCAATCTTCATCCAAGAGCAATGGTTCTCAACCCTGGTCCTGGGGACCCACTGTCCTGCTGGTTTTTGTTCCAACCGAGCTCTCAATTACTTAATGGAAGTAATATGCCTAATCAGAGCTTTTTATAGTTCAGATAAGTGTTCAATTAAGTAGCTGACAACTGCCTTGGAATGAAAACCAGCAGACACAGGGCTCCAGGACCAGGGTTGACAATTACTGTTCTATAGTATCTTCATATTTTTAATTCAGTTTATTTTGTTCATATAGCATTGAATCAGAGCATTGTGTCATAAAAGTAGTAAATTCATGACCTGATGTTTACTCTAATGGTGAAAAAGCAAAAGCAGGGGTAGGCAAACATTTTATTCCATTGTGTTTCAACTAACGCTTAATTAGTGAAGTTCTCTTCTGCAACAGGGATAATTTAGTAATAAGGGTCAATTAAATGCATTTACTTGTTGTTAAATCCAAGTCCTGCAGTGGAATGGAAGTGACAAAGGTTGCCTACCCCTGACCTAAAGCATTTAAAATGATCTTGTGTTAAATAGTTCTGATGGTATTATGTTTATTATGAAGGTGTAGTTTTGTAAAAAGGTAGTGTGTTGCATAGAGATTAATGTTTTTGTTTGTTGTTAAGCAGTGATCTTAACCAAGGTTAACCAACTTTATTTTGCAGAAAACGAGGCATCAGTGACGATGGAATTGATTCTAGCATTTGCAACAGGGGCAGACAGCATTCCTCCATGTGGATTGTCTCCTGCGCAAACAATTGAATTTCTCCATCAAACTGAAACAATGCAACCAGGGGTACTACCAGTCGCAAACACATGCATAAACTGTCTAAAGCTACCCATCCATCAGACATATGTAGAATTTAAAGCAAAAATGGATTTTGCATTTTGCAACACTCAAGGTTTCGGACAAGAATAATGCATGACCCCAAACATAAAACTGGTGATGCTTGTTGGTGTTTGCTTCCTTTGTGTTTAAGAAGTATATTCTTATATGTAAAATGATAAATGAAAGTAAAAGTGGCCATTGCAATCGACTCATCTTAAATTGTATGGTTGGCTATTTGCTAACAACAAATTGAATGCACACACATTGGCATTAAAGACATTTTCAGGAATGTGTGCATTAATTTTACATATATAAGAGTATACTTGTTTGACTGGGTGTAGGAAATCAAGTTGAAATGTTTTCCTTTGTTAAAGAACACTGATTTCTTTTTTGTAAAATACATAGGCCTAGATTTAATCAAACTCCAGCCTACCCACAGGTTGCAAATTACAAATTTAGTATTTGATGGTGGGTTTTAAATGAGAACAAGTAATGAGCCCCGGGCACATAGAAAACCAACAAGTACTGGATTTGTACATTTTGATTTATGGGTGGCTTAAATTCTTAATTTGTTTCAGGACTTTTATATAATTTATTTTACACATAACTGTTTATCAAAGAAAAACGATACCATTGATACAGATTATTTCAAACTGGTAGATGACAGTTACATTTTGCTATTTGATTATTGTATAGTAACACAGTTCAAATGATCTCAAATCCTAATGGAGATGGAAGAAACACGTGTTCCGCTTTTCTAGAACTATTTCTGCATTGTTATAATTGCAGCACAAATCTGTAGAGATTGCGGGATTTTAGTTAATTATGTATTGACAACTCCCGTTAACTTGTTCGGGGCTTAATTAAACACACCTGATATGTTGCGCTAATTGCCACGAGAGGGCTTTTTAAATCAGCTGCTTTGTGCATACGAGTGAGAGTAGTGGAGAGTGCTGTTACCTGTCGGGTGTGAGAGACAGAGAGATGACTGTGCTTGTTCTGCTTGGTTTTACAGTGTTGGACTTCAACAGTGGCGCGGGGTTGCTGTACCTGGAAGCTGGATAAAGGCTGCCGTAGCTGTGTTTGACGGTTGGTGACTTTGTTTCTAAATTTGATTTACCCGCGCAAGAGAAACGGTCCCCATCTCCTATTGCACTTTAATAACTCCACTCAATTTCACTTGAAGCTATGTGCCCTGCCCCTGTGTGCATTTGTGTGTTATATGTTGTGTGTTAATGTTGGTGTATTGTAGTTGGTACACGGGATATAATGTGGGTAATGAGCACGAGTGTTTAAAATGTATAATTGTATTTAGGCACGGGGATCACTTCACGTGCGTTTAAAGTATTTAATAATATGTGAGCACGGGGTTGCACAGATTAGTTCACGTGCTGGGATTCAAGTGAATAATTAATTGGTCATTGAATCCCAGCACAATTGTGTATGTATAGATGCACGTTTCATTCACTCGGAGTTGGATGTTCAGAGGAGGAACGAGAGCGAGAGAATTAACAAAACATATAGGATCAATGAAGGCCTGACCTATATTGGCTGTGTTCGTGATTTTGTTTTAAATATTTATTTTGCTCTGTGAGCAGTGTTTTGTTTTAAACTCTTTTTTTTGTATCTTAATTAAATGGCACGCTGCGTCTTTTTGCCCTGCAGTACTGCCTGTGTTTTCTTACCTGTTCCTGAACCTGACATCACCACCCACACGCCACACAAAGCCATCTGTGACAACGCTATACTAGAGTACTGCTATTACGGGACTATTTTTTTTTTTAGACTAGCTTATACCTCGCTATCAAATATTTTATATATCTTGATATCAATTAATATTTTAACTACATTTAACAGAGATTAGTGATACTGTTGTGTTTGTAATTGTTAACTGACTAATTGTTATATGTTTTAATGTGTGTGTCAGAGTGAATGACTGGACAGGGAAATGGGGTTGGTTAATAAAGTGGGAGGGCTTGTTTATTTGGTCAGTGGGCAGCTCCTGATTTCTGCTGGATTTGGCCCTTGCCTGTTTTATTTTTGGATGTTTTATAGAGGGATTTTGTATTGATTTTGAATTTCACTGTTAATTTTACCACCCTTTTTTTGAAAAGGAAGTACAAGCTCCTAATGTTAGAAAATAAAAAGCAAAACATTTAAACTTTGTTTAGTAACTCTTAAATTGTCATCCTGAAAGATTTAGGTGTCACTTTTCAGCTGCTTTTAGTTTTCCCATTACAAAAAAAGAATGTTAACTTGGCACGTCAGTAAATGTTTTAAGAATATGGCCCAAAGTCTTATGCAATGGTTCTCAACCCTGGTCTTGGAGTGCCCCTGTGTCTGCTGGTTTTTGTTCCAACCGAGCTCTCAATTACTTAATTGAAACCTCATTTGAACTAATAATTTGCTTAATCAGAGCTTTTGAATTATTCTTAGCTCCTAAAGAGTTGGAGTTTTCAAGTTGTGTCTAAAATTATATTTAAGTAACTTTGAAGATTTCAATGTTTTATAAGCAAAACCATGTAAAAAGTCTAATTAAGCAAAGTGTTAGTTCAGTTGAGGGTTCAATTAAGTAATTGAGAGCTTGGTTGGAACGAAAGCCAGCAACCACAGGGGTACTCCAGGACCAGGGTTGATAAACACTGGTGTTGACTACTAATGCTACAGCATAATTAATATTGTGTGTTAAGAGTTCTATATAATGGCACTCCCTTGTGGTTTAAATGTGTAAGTAGGGGAAGGAAATAGTTAATAAAGTTGTTTAAGTTGTATACAGTTGTCTGTGTGAGTGATTTACTTGGGGCAGAATCTCAGTGTAAATAGATATAATACTCACCACAGCTGCTTTGGGCATAACTCGTAAGCGTGCCGTCTAATTGCTCGCCTCCTTCGGAAAGCCCTGCCAACTGGATCGAGGTGTTGAAGAGACTGACGAATGCCCCAACGTTGGACACAGGGGCCACGAGCTCTTACGCTTATTACATAAGTTTCCCCTGCATTAGGCGTTTGGGTCAGGATCTCGGAGACAACACTACCTAACTGTAATGAGAAACCATTGTATGCATCTCAGCATAGAGTGTATGCATCTCAGCATAGAGTGTATGCATCTCAATATAGAGTGTATGCGAATATCACTGGGTGAATTATGTGCCTAACGGTGCCTGCTATTTGTCCCAGCGCGAGAAAGCTTGCTAAAGTGAATTCCATTCTTTCTCACAATATTATATGCAATAAAAACAATTAAAAACAGATTTCAAACTATAAGTAAGAAACCCGATAGGTGTTACTGTGTTCAGCCATGACCCCCACACACTTTTAAAAGTGTGTGGGGGGGGGGGGGTGCCCTCTCACTTTTTGACAAAATAATTCACTACAGGTAGCGTTGAAGTACATGACGATGAGCATTGCTCGCAGTGTAGACACATTCAGGTTGGTCTTCTCCTCGGTCCACATGTTTGCCAGTGAGCAAATGCTCTCCATGACGCATTCGTGCTTGAGAGTGAAATGATATACTCAACCAGAGGAAGTAGGTTCTTCAAGCAGAAGTGCCGGAAGATGTACATCCATCGATCCGCTGTGTCTACATTATTAGTGGCCCAGTTAACTAATTTTTCAGCAGTTGCAAATGATTTGGCGTAGGTAATCTCATCGAGAGCTCCCCTTCATCAATTGCTATGTTAATTTGCTTGGTTACGACAGACAGCATTTCTTCCACTGCTGCCCACGACGGTGGCTGCTTGAGTAGAAACAGTGTGACAGCCCTTTTAGCCCAGGCTTTCATGTCGCTCCTCAATAAATTCTGACTGGTCCTTATTGTCTGACTTTGGCAAACTGTCACAATTATGTAAACCCTGTGATTGTCTCCCACTGGTCAGGCGCTACCAGATGAAAAGCCATTAAGACTCTTCTCATGTACGGTACTGCACATCTGCAGACCTTCAAGTCTTTTTTATAAATCACCTGAAATGGGATGTAAATGTTTTTTACTAAGGCTGTGTGGTAAAGAAACCTTTCCTCTCAATTACCATGACATTGTGCTGCACAGATTCTTTCACAGTCTTGACCTATCTCCCTAAATAGTCTAAAAAGTACAAAATAGCCCACTGCAGAGGCTATTAATCATACAGGTTTGTTTTTTAACATTTTGAAATCTGTTTTTATGGATTGTGTACTGGATCGCTACTTGAAACTAAAACTAAGCTAATTTTGCAGTTTCAAAATTCAAAAACTTTGAGGGCATCTACATGAACGATAGTGCCCGCCAATGAAGGCTCTACTGCGAGACAGTTGACCATGACTTGAGTTATGGGTCCCAAGCCAAAGGCGGTTAGAAACCACATTTTCTCATCATTTTTTAAAAACATTTTAAAACCTAGATTTACTTTGAATTTGTAATGATTTATAGAGTACCATTTCGCTGAGAACGCTTTTAGGAAAATAGCCCAGAAAATGTTTACAAAGGATCACATACATAATGAGAGAAAAACAAAACAAATAACTTTATTGAAGAAATAACTTTTTATTGGTTAGTGTCAGATATATTAATGGAGCAATATTACTGAACTGTCCGTGTCTCGGTTGGTTGTTGTTGAAAGATGCTGAGCTCCAATAGAGCTAATAGGCTGTGATTGGCTAATTCAGCCATTGCGGGTACAGGATTCATTGCTTTCATATGAACATAAGAAAGGTTACAAACAAGAGGAGGCCATTGGTTGTTAGTAGCTTATTGATCCCAGAATCTCATCAAGCAGCTTCTTGAAGGATCCCAGGGTGTCAGCTTCAACAACATTACTGGGGGGGCTCCCGAGTGGCGTATCCAGTAAAGGCACTTCGCGCGGAGTGCAGGATGTGCACTATAGACTGAAGATCGCAGGTTCCAATCTAGGCTATGTCACAGCTGACCGTGACCGGGAGTTCCTAGGGGGCGGCGCACAATTGGCTGAGCGCTGCCCGGGTAGGGAGGACTTTGGTCGGCAGGGGAATCCACAGCTCACCGTGCATCAGCGACCCCTGTGGCCGATCGGGCACCTGTGGTTCTGCAGTGGACCCGCCAGATCTGTGTTGTCCTCTGGCACTATAGGTCTGGTGGCATTGCTGTGGATCTGCAGAGCGAAAAATGACAGCTTGGCAGGAGCACGTTTCGGAGGACGCGTGTTCCAGCCGCCGTTTCCCGAGTCGGTGGGGGGGTTGCGAGCGGTGAGCCGAGGATACAGATAATAATTGGGCATACTAAATTGGGGAGAAAAACTGGGGTAAAAAATTGGCGACGACTAAATTAAAAAAAAAACAAAACAAAAACAAAACATTACTGGGAAGTTGATTCCAGACTCCCACAATTATCTGTGTAAAAAAAAGTGCCTCCTATTTTCTGTTCCCTTTATCTAATCTCCATTTGTGACCCCTGGTCCTTGTTTCTTTTTTCAGGTCAAAAAAGTCCACTGGGTCGACATTGTCAATACCTTTTAGAATTTTGAATGCTTGAATCAGATCGCCGCCTAGTCTTCTTTGTTCAAGAATGAATGGATTCAATTCTTTAAGCCTGTCTGCATATGACATGCCTTTTAAACCGGGAATAATTCTGGTCGCTCTTCTTTGCACCCTTTCTAGAGCAGTAATATCCTTTTTTGTAGCGAGGTGACCAGAACTGAACACAATATTCTAGATGAGGTCTTACTAATGCATTGTAAAGTTTTAACATTACTTCCCTTGATTTAAATCCAACACTTTCCACTATATATCCAAACATTTTGTTGGCCTTTTTTTTATAACTTCCCCACATTATCTAGATTAAGACATTTCTGAGTCAACATAAACTCCTAGATTTTTTTCATAGATTCCTATATGGTATTTATAGTGGATATTTGTATTGCCTGCGTGCAGTACCTTACACTTTTCTCTATTAAATGTCATTTGCCATGTGTCTGCCCAGTTGTGAATGCTGTCTAGATAATTTTGAATGACCTTTGCTGCTGCAACAGTGTTTGCCACTCCTCCTATTTTTGTGTCGTCTGCAAATTTAACAAGTTTGCTTACTATACCAGAATCTAAATCGTTAATGCAGATTAGGAATAGCAGAGTACCTAAAACTGATCCCTGTGGTACTCCACTGGTTACCTTGTTCTATTTTGAGATTACTCCTCTAATCAGTACTTTCTGTTTTCTACATGTTAACCACTCCCTAATCCATGTGCATGCATTTCCTTGAATCCCTACTGCGTTCAGTTTGAGAATTAATCTTTTATGCGGGACTTTGTCAAAAACTTTCTGGAAATCTAAATAAACCATGTCATATGCTTTGCAATTCCCCATTGTCAATGTTGCATCCTCAAAAAAATCAAGCAGGTTAGTTAGACAGACAAGAACCTCCTTTCCTAAAACCATGCTGACTGTCTCCCAGGATATTGTTACCATATAGGTAATTTTCCATTTTGGATTTTATTATAGTTTCCATAAATTTACATATGATAGGAGTCAGGATTATTGGTCGGTAGTTGCCTGGTTCAATTTTGTCTCCCGGTATTACGTTTGCGTCGGTGCAAAGTATTGATTGGCTGGTTTTGGTGGATAAAAAAACAATTGCTTCTTTGTTTAGTATTTGCTGATCAATAAACATGAACTGAGCTTTCAATACAGTAAGTCGGATTGAAAAAGCTGGCACTTGTGTGGATTGATTAAGTTTGATTCACAGTTGATGCTGTGATGTTCCAGTGGGCATCTACTGTTTGATGGAAGCTGATTGGCTGATGGTACTGAATCATTTTCTCATATAGTATAATGACCACACAATTCATCAGTTAAAATGTCTTGAAAGACATATTTATTTTTCCATGAATTAAACAGGAAATGTAAAACCATGCCCTACCTGCCTTTACCTTGCATATAATGATTCCAAACACGTTCATCCAATTTATGAAGTGTGCTATTTACAGCATTTTTCAGCAAATGCTATCCTTGTAAATAAATTCTTAATTAACTGAAAAACGTAATGTAACTTGCTTTATAGGAAGAAACTGAGTCTGCACATCTGCAATGTTATGACACCACCTTCGCAGCAGACTTGGGAAGTAACATACAGTAGCCTGTTTCCCATGCCTTGTTCAGTGCACTGTTATGGCATCTCCGATTTACTTTTCTGAAGGGCTTAGTTTACAAGTGCATAGCAGGACAGAGATTGGCTTTGTGATATAACTGCAGATTAATGGCTTTATCTGTGTGATACATGATAATGTATAGATTTATGCTCAACAGGAAGAAGAGAGTGTTAAACTTTGTTTGGGTTGCTTTCAAGGGCTCTACTGAAAAAATTGTCTTCTTGCAATGATTTTGTTCTATCCCCTCCAGGCGTTAAATCTTGCAATTATACAACTAAGAACCTAAGAGTAATCTCGAGTAAATGATTAAATCTTGGTATAGAAAACGGCATACTATTACAATAAAGTCTCCTTACAGGTGATTGCAGATTTGCAATGCATCCTTGTTAGGGAGTTCTATCGTAATATTAAAAACTTAATAAATATATAATGAAATGTTACCCACATGGTTTGCATGTATAATAACTAATAACTACAAACACAAATGACACTTCAAATGCATTTATTTATAGCTTACAATCGTACATACTAAAATACACACAAAAGTAGATGTCAACATAAGAAAATATATTCCAACCAAGCTTTAACCAAAACAAGATGGAAAAGTTCACATTAAAAGAGTGATATAATAAGTTGAGGCAAAATAATGAGGGTAAATTACCAGTGGGGTTTAATTTATTTATTTATTTTCCTTTTAAATCCGTGCTGTCCAATTTTTACCCGCACGCCAATTAATCGTAAATCAGCATTTTATACATGAAGTGTTCTAAATAAATGTACATTTTGGATGACAAAATGCACAATTTTAAATGAAGTTTACACATTCCATTTGGCTGCTGCTCGCTGGTGGAAGAGCTGTCTCCCTGTATGCTAGTAGTTTCCATAACAGTGAATTATGCTTCCATTCATTTCTTGATCTCGTTAACGTGCATTTTGATTGAGTTCTCCTTATCTAGTCGTTGAGACAGGAAGTGATGTACGTGACCTACGACAATTAAGCTTTTTAACAAGAAATCTGTTCATTAACGACTTCACCTGTATCCCAGGCTCTTCTCTTTCAATTCTCATCCCCGGCAGGGAAAATATATTTTGTACCAACAATGTCTTTCTGCTGGAAAATGTCATTTATACGAAAGATATTCAAATATTTTGCATATAGTATGGCAATTCTGTCACAGTCACTCAGTTTTTAGTTTGGCAAATGCTATTTATACCATTATAAGCTACGTTGTTCTTGCCTTTTAGTTATCGATAATAATATTTATAATTAAACGGCAATAACATTTGCATGGTGGCAGATATTAGCATATTAGTGGTGTATCAATGTAATACAGTCGAAGGCTGTGTGGTCCAGTGGTTAAAGAAAAGGGCTTGTAACCAGGATGTCCCCGGTTCAAATCCCACCTCAACCACTGACTCATTGTGTGACCCTGAGCAAGTCACTTAACCTCCTTGTGCTCCGTCTTTCGGGTGAGTCGTAATTGTAAGTGACTCTGCAGCTGATGCATAGTTCACACACCCTAGTCTCTGTAAGTCGCCTTGGATAAAGGCGTCTGTTAAATATACAAATAATCAATGTGATATATCGTTACTATAGGCTTTCCTACTGTTTTGTAGTTTGTGTAT
Source organism: Acipenser oxyrinchus oxyrinchus (assembly GCA_030684275.1). Classification (NCBI taxonomy): domain Eukaryota; kingdom Metazoa; phylum Chordata; class Actinopteri; order Acipenseriformes; family Acipenseridae; genus Acipenser; species Acipenser oxyrinchus. Next base: position 60,096,400 of record CM060252.1, read on the forward strand.
TTTATCCCCACCCTCCTCCACCCCCATGATGTGGTCTTGAAATATAAATGCTATATTCATTATGTATACAGTGCATTTTTAAACGCACTGGCAGTGTGTAACAGTTAGGTTTATTAGAATAAACTATGATGGGTTACTGTTTTATTTTCTGTGCTGGCTAGTGGAGAAAATGCGTTTAACAGCCAAATTGGGGTAAAATGTTAAGATATGAAAAGTGTTGTCAGTCAGAATACAATAATAAGAGTCCATTGCTGCAGCCCCCTGCCTTTTTTTCTGCCTCCCCATTTTGGCCACCAGCCGCCACTGATTTTATATATACACAGTAACAATACTTCTACCAAGAAACCCCAGGTGTACATGGGGAGTATTTTATTATACCAATGAAATTAAACCTAGTATTGAATGTGTCTGCATAACATTAAAAAAAATTACTTTGATCAATCTACCCCAATAAATGTATCACTGCCAAAAGGACAAACAGTAGGCCTTAATTAAATGTAAAACAATGTTTTGTAGGTGATTCCTCCTGAAACTGAAGTCTTGAATCTTAAAACTGAGTGAGGACTGGTGTGTATCTGATTTGTGTTTATCAAGCCTTCAATTTGTTGTGGCGCTTTTTTTTTCTTTTACCAAAGGTATCAGAACTGAGATTCTGTATCCTGTGTCTAGTGAGATGTTTGTACCCAGTTTTACTTCAGGGAAAACTGAAGCATAAGGGCATGAATTTTACCTGCCCCAGGGTCATGTAGGCAATGCCTGAGGTCGAATTACAAACCAGCTTGATCCATAGCCACACTTCCTAACTTCACAAGGCAGGGGCCAGGCCTGTGTAAGGGACTACTAGAATAAAGAGACTAAGTGCTTGTGATTTAGTAACAGAATAGGGGTTTCCCCTTGACTACTTGGAGAACCACCCTCACTGAGGTGAGGCCGAACCGATCGACAATTACCGATAGCCAATTACCAATACCTTCTAAATTTGTAAAACACTGATTATTCCCCAAACCTGCGACTGTAATTAATTCACTGGAAGCAATAATATTTTTAAAGGTTTTATATAATTCCCACATCTGGTTCCCAAGTGTTAACTTACTAAAAAATAAATATATATCGGGGAGGGGAATATTTCTTGAATCATACTTCATGTACTGAATACCCTGATACTCTAAATATAACACGTATTTTGTGTATTGTGCGCATCCACTACATGTCTGAGCAGTTTCAAGTAACAGCTATTGAATAACGCTGATCCCTCTGGTATGCTTAAAGCAGAAGTGTAAAGCAAAGAATAATACTTAATACAGTGGTTCTGAACCTGTGGTCCGTGAGTAAACTCCAGGTGGTCCGCAAACAACTCCCAAAATTCAGTTACGCAGTTCTTGCAAAAACCCATTTCTACACAATCGTACGTTATGCTACAATGTATTACTAAGCAACACAACAAACGGCTTTAACCTCGTGATATATAATTATATGATATGTCTGCATTTTTCCCCTTTATCTGTTTTCTTTTACTATGGGTGTGTTTATAATTGAATATATATAAACAGCTCCCTTTGATGTAATACCAAGCATCACCTTGAAAGCCGCCATTAACTGAAACCGCTTTCTAACTAAATAACTGTTACACATTTGAAGCCACAGCCTTTTTTTTAACCAGCATTATGAAAAAAATAGTATTCACATAAATGCACACCTTTCTAATCTGTTATGATTCTTCTGCTTGTTTTGCACTGTTCATGAAAAAAAAATTATAATAATCTAGTTGCCCCAGTGTTTTCGTTCTGCATCAAAGTAGTGCACTGCATTGAATATTCCCAACTCTGCTGGAATGACTACACTAAAACAAACAAACAAAAAACCCATTAAGAACACAGTTTTAGTACTTTTCGTTTTCAACAATATAAAATGTGCTACAGTGTTGCCAGGCATATAGGAATATCACTATTTCCATGTTATGTTTTTAGAGTTAGCTGCATATTCTAATAGAAGTTAATGTGAAACAAAGAGAGGCTATATGTGTTTCTTGACTTGTGAACTCTACTGTAGTGTGAATGATCGGTTTTAGCTCCATGTTATATGGGTTTATTCAGCCACGTTTTAATGTCTCGTAAGACTATATGCCAAAAGGAAATTCTTCTTAACACTACTTCTGGAAATAATGTGTATAGCCTGTTCTTGACACCGTCATAGTTAACCAAAATGCTATAAATCCTATCGCCTATGCACCACCAATTCTGTTTAATTTGCACATCACAGCCCACCAGAAGTGGTATGTAACATACTGTACACGCTCCAATAATTTTATTTTTCAAACTGCTTCCCACCCACCTCGTCCGAGGATGACCCAAAGACCAGTGCATTATTTGTCAGGCGGTTTTGTCAAACAAAACTCTTAAACCTGCACAATTGAGACGCCATGTATCTACAAAGCATTCCAAATGTGAAAAAAATAACTTTAAACAAAAAAAACAAGAACTTTGCCTTCAGCAACTTTCAATGCACAAAATGACAACATTCCTTGATGAACTGTTAGCAAAGATTAAAACCCAGGGATCTCATTAAGTTAGGTACTGAAAAAAGATGCTCGCCACACAGACTCGCATCGGGTTCTTTCTCAGCACTCAGACACACACCAGCAATGGATTTTTAAAGCGCTATTGCACTGTTTTATTTATACACACAAAAATAAATAAACAAAAATAAACTCCTAACTCCATTTGAAGCACTAACTAAACCTTGTCAGGAACACCCTAATTATAAAACAGGACAGCTAGGCTGTTTATTGTTAAAATAAACACAACCAGAAAGGTTCACACAGTACCTTTTTTTTTTTTTTTTTTTTTAAAGACACACAGTTGGGGCTCTTCACACAGCAGAGTTCTCGAGCAGACTGGTTATATTGGCAGTTGGCTCTAATTTTACAATAACGAGCCAACTGCCAAAACAATAAAACAATTAAATAAACGTGCAGTTGCATGTGTTCTGGCACGGAGGCTTTTAACCCCCTCCCTGTTACAATACATAATATAAATACTTTCATGTACTTTATACATATAAGCCAAAACAAATAGCGAACACAAAACACACAGGTCAGGCTGGGCAAATTGCTTTCGCTAATCCTATGTTTTTACATTTTAAACTCACTCTGCTCGCTCTCGTTCTCTCCTCCGAACAACCCACCCCAAGCGCAGAGAGCTGCAGGCTTTTATACGGGTGACCATCTCCCGATTAGCAACAGCTTAATCACTTAGTTTGGGAGATGGCCATCTTCTACATGAGGTTTTTAATGTGGATGGGGCTTCCCATCCACGCTGTAAAACAATAACAAAAGATATGGCTTCGCCGTCATATTTATAAATAAATCATAATACAAAATACAAATGCACAGGGGCGGGGGATACCCCGTTCTAAAGATAAACCAATACATTTATTTTACATAATACCATACAAATACAAACAAAACAATACATTTTAACAGCAGGGCTTCTGCCCTGCCCACTTTTCATGGGCAGGGCTCCGAGCCCGGTCACATATCTCACCCCTTGTGCAACGCACACATGGCCCAACGGCTCTGGGCACCCTTTCTCTGGCATCGAGAGTGCTGCAGAGGAAGTTGTTCTTTTGACCCCACCCCCCTTCATGGCCGACAGCTCCCCTTTCTGAGGCTCCTGCCACACGATTTCCGGCAGGACAGGACTGGCAGCGACCCCAGGCGAAGCAGAGCCGGCAGCGACCCCAGGCAGACAGTCCTCCCATGACAGTGGAGGGTGGGACCTATTTATAAATACATATAAATAAATCATAATACAAAATACAAATGCACAGGGGCGGGGATACCCCTTTTTAAAAATAAACCAATACATTTATTTTAAATAATACTATACAAATACAAACAAAACAATACATTTTAACAGGAGGGCTGCCCTGCCCCCTTTTCATGGGCAGGGCTCCTAGCCCTGTCACACCCACGTATTGCCTTGTAATACTGTGGTCACACAACAGACAAGGCTGCTGCAGACAAGAAGCCAACATTCTGCTGCCACTGCTGTAATACTGGCTTACAAATCACATCAAGGTTTGCTTTCATATTCAGCATTCTGTGATTGAGTTACTAACGCAGTATTCTGAAAGTGCAATTTGAATGAATACCTTGGTGATACACTATGTAATTGACCTACCTATAATCAAAAGAAAAAATCAAATAAGATTTTACTTAGCAGAATATGGGTCCATCAATTGTTGTTGTTTTTTTTTTTAATAGTCCTTGTGCTCTGTGTCCTTTTTCAGCAAAAAATAATTAACTGATCTTATTTCTAAATCGTGTATCTACATCACCATATTATTTTTCCATGTGAAACTACTATCACATATGATTGGCTAGTATTGTGTTTAATGCCTTCATATTGCCAGGGAAATAGGTGTCTTAACATGGGCAACAAGTTGCTGGCTTGTCAGTTGTTGCCAGTATGTTGACCAGCATGGTTACACAAGGCAATAAGAGGGCAACACAAGTCTTCCTTGTAGCTTGTGTAACCAGGCTTAAATAGTAATAACAGTATAGGAATATAAAATGGAAAACAAAGAAAGAGCTCATCCCTGTAATGTAAATATGCTGAAGTCAGGGACTGTTCTTCTCAGAAACAGGGGAAATTAACTGGTATGCCAGTGCACTGACCCACTCCTCATTGTTACTGATATAGAATCCCTGCTTATTAAATAATGATGCAGTGTGGCGAGACGATGGTTTTCTGACTGCAGGAAGAACAAGCTTCATAAGTGAATCAGTATGAGCCAGCCTTGACATTCAAAGGGCATTTAAACAATGTCACACAGCTCACAAAGGCTGGCTTGCAAGAAGGGGGATGACAAGATCAAGAAAGCTTTGAATAATGCTGGAACACCTTGGTGGATTTATTGAACAGTAAATACAAGTCGATACCTGGGGGAAATAGGTGAAAAAGGGGGAAAAAAAAGAAATATTAAAAGCACCCTATTTTCAAGACGACAATATGTTTTATTACTTATTGGACTACTAAATTATGGGCACCAAAATATTAACTGTGCTCCGGGTGGTTTATTGTTGTTTTCTGTTATGGTATACTAAATAGGAAGAAATAAAGACATTTATAGATGCTTTACAAAAAGTCATCTTCATTAGCTGCCTCATTTAAAATCTTTGTTAATTTTTAATGTGTGCATTGTCTCAAGGATTTTTTTTGTGTTTTTTTTTTTTTTTTTTGATAAAGTAGCTGCCTGGTGACTTTACAAATTCTAACCCTTCTAATTTAGCCTAATTGTTCTAATGTTAAGTAAAGAAAGCCCTCTATATAAATGTTGTTCATGTTTAAATCTCAGTGATCTGGGGCTCGAGTGGCGCATCCAGTAAAGCACTTCGCTAGAGTGCAGGATGCTGGTTGAGTCAGGCTATTCCAAAGCCGACCGTGGGCGGGAGCTACCAGGGGCGGCTCAATTGGCGGCGTCGTCCGGGGAGGAGGGTTAGGTCGGCCAGGGGGTCCTCGGCTCACCGCGCACCAGTGACCCCTGTAGTCTGGCGAGGCCTGTGGGCTTGCCTGTAAGCTGCCCAGAGCTGCGTTGTCCTCGGCGCTGTAGCTCTGAGGCAGCTGCACGGTGAGTCTGCAGTGTAAAGCGGGCGGCTGATGGCACAGCTGGAGGACAGCGTGTGTTCATCTTCGCCCCTCCCAAGTCAGCGCAGGGGTGGTAGCGGTGAGCCGAGCCTAAAAACAATTGGGGAGAAATTTCAAATTGGGGAGAAAATACTAAAGAAAAAAAACTAATTGGCAACGACTAAATGAAAAAAAAAAAAAAAAAATAAACCTCAGTGATCTTTTCACCCAATCAGGTTCAGAATAGAGCAGTCATTAACCAATGGTAGATGGTGTCTAAAGTTAATGGGGCTTTTGAATCTTGAAACTTTTGCAGCTTAATTTCAAGAAGCATCCAGCATCCTAAAACACATTTATAAAAATACATTCAAGAATTATATACTTGCATTACCCACAAGAAAACTTGCCACTTTTCGAAAGGTAGGTAAATGTAATAGGTATCCAAACATGTTTCAAATCTCTCGTAATAGAAATTTGAATTTAAGAGCCAATGTAGTCCTTGCTGATTTCATTACTATGAAGTTCTGTAAGGCAGCAGAATGTATTGACAGAAATGGGAATATTTATGGCTAGACATTGAAGATAAAGTAAGTAAAATAAGTTGGATAACAATCTTTTGTGACTTGAGAAACTAATAAAAATGACATTTATTGGGTCAGTGTGCGTGTTAGGTTTAAGATGGTGTTCAGTTTCTCAGTAATTCAGCAACTTCTAAATATCAGCAATAGATGGCATGCTGGTGTTATGAGCCCATGTACAAAAAAACGTCTCAGATGCGTTCTTGTAAGTCACCTTTGATAAGATCTAATCAACACATCTTTAAATGATGCGTCCGCTTCCAGAAAAACCTCCAAGGTGCTTCCCAGATAGCCATGTTGTATAGCCCAAATAATCCCAGGCCTAGTGTGGCAACCAGTATATCACGCATCAGTCAGATAAATTGCTTTTTGGACTGTTCCCCTGGAAACCTTTCCTTTCTCAAAACCCATCTTGTATTGGCTGTTTCTTTTCTTCAGTCTGCCTCTGCTATTTTTGCTCTTGTGTTGCTGAGTGTCCCTGTAGCAACCATATGCTTATTGGACTGCCAAAAGTGGGCTTTGGATAATTAATAAATACACAAAGAGACTGACATTGGCAGGGGTACACCAGCAGTGGGATACTACTTCCATTTTAACTAATGCAATACCTGTGTAAAAAGTGAGTAACAAATCAGTCTGTACCGTTCATTTGTGCAACACTGTTCTTTTGAAGAGACATTAAATCAGCTGACAAAGAGAATCGTTTACCAGAGCTTTGAGATCTATTGTGCAATTTGTTTACTTTGTAGAGCTTTGGCTGAACAGGATAGCAAGGCCACAAGAATGGGTGTTGGGGAGAGGGCAGTAGAATGCAGAGCAGTTATATGGTTTTAGAGTGCAAACTGTGACAACACATAGGGAAAAGCTAATATGCAGAGACACGGATACGAGCTCAGCTTGTGTGGTAATCAACTTGGGAGGTGTTAATCAACAATTTGGTTTAATCTGTGTCTTTGGGTATTTCTAACAAAGCAGGTTTAAATGGGTTTTAAAAGCAAACACATGAATTCCACAAAGGCTGTGTTGTAAGAATTAAGTGCAAGCTGGTATAAGCAGTTTCTAAAGCATTGTCGTTCAACTGTGAAGGTATAAATCTAGTCAAATGATTCTGGTGGTCTCTGCTTAGACTATCCCTGTTATTGCTATGCTAATATTCATCTTTTTGTAACCATTAGTACCTTGTAGTAACACAAAGATATTTATAATCATCTATCTAAACCTAAAAAAAAACATCTCAAAGATGTTTATGTATCTTTTGTTTTAGGTAGCTTCTGGCATTGTATTGGGTCAAGTCCCAAATTGAATGAAAAGAACAGCAAACACCCACTCTGTGTTACTAATGCGTGAATAATAGATAAATATTACAAGCTATTGCAGAGCCTCTGCTTTCACCTAAAAATAAAATACTGCTTCATTCTGCATGTATTCCCATAAATCTGTAGCTTGTCACATGATGTAGCCATTTTTGGTTGTGAGAAATACGGTTTACACTAAATTGTATATTCAAATTGTATATTGCTTTATGTCATTTAAGTTAAAGAAATCTGTTTTAGCATCTCATGAAAATGTTTTCTTGTGTTTTTGATATGACAAATATATAGGTCCAGGAGCTATGCTGAACAGTCATCTTCATCGTACTTGGGGGTTAATGAAATTAATGATAAATGAGCTGCTCCCAGGCATTTAAACATATTAGAAGGACAAACCTAAAAAACACATTATTTTAACTCCCATGAATGTCCATGTATTTACACAGTGATGTCGTACAATGCAAACTGGCATTACATTGAATGACACCATGAATAATAATCCAATTCCACAGAATCTAATCTTGTAATTGTAACATGAAAGATTACAAGGAGGTTAACAAAATATTTTTGGAATGTTTCACTGGAATGCCCATTGTATCTATATTGTATGGAATGCCCTATGATTTTAACCAGTGTACAACATCTTTAAAAATTTTGTGATTTCTTTCCAGCAGTACCATAGCATTATTGGCAAGCACTATTAAGGGCTTTTCACACTAGCCAGTTCAACCCGAGGCGAAATTGTCCAACCAGGGTGAAATCACCCCCGCCAGACACTAAGGTTGAACATTTTCAACCCAGGACAAAGCACTCACCTCGGGTTGAAAAATAAAATGTGAATGCAACAGGGTTACGCTCGCCTCGGGTTGAAAACGCGCACGAAAGTAGCCAAACGTCAAGAAGCAATGTTCATGCATCAGCGCGCATTTTCTGTAAATAAAAATAAAAATGGCAAGAGCGTTAAGGTCTGATTTACACTGTAGTGGAAAGCAGAAAGCAGTAAACTGTGCGGTTTTTCATATTACACTGGCGGCGGGAAACCTCGCGGTATATGTAAACGTACATGTTAATGTTGTGAAAAAATGAATTTGAAGGATGTCAAGAAATAAATGTTATATATTTGTGTGTCTTTTTTTATTTAAAAAAAAAAAAACAACTGTAGCATTCTCCAGTGTGACCATTATATTTATATTAATAAACGTATATATATACAGTACTGTGCAAAAGTTTTAGGCAGGTGTGAAAAAATGCTGTAAAGTATGAATGCTTTCAAAAATAGACATGTTAATAGATTATATTTATCAATTAACTAAATGCAAAGTGAGTGAACAGAAGAAAAATCTAAATCAAATCCATATTTGGTGTGACCACCCTTTGCCTTCAAAACAGCATCAAGCATCAATTCTTCTAGGTACACTTGCACACAGTTTTGAAGGAACTTCGGCAGGTAGGTTGGCCCAAACATCTTGGAGAACTAACTACAGTTCTTCTGTGGATTTAGGCAGCCTCAGTTGCTTCTCTCTCTTCATGTAATCCCAGACAGACTCAATGATGTTGAGATCAGGGCTCTGTGGGGGCCATACCATCACTTCAGGACTCCTTGTTCTTCTTCACGCTGAAGATAGTTCTTAATGACTTTAAGCTGTATGTTTGGGGTCGTTGTCATGCTGCAGAATAAATTTGGGGCCAATCAGATGCCTCCCTGATGGTATTGCATGATAGATAAGTATCTGCCTGTACTTCTCAGCATTGAGGAGACCATTAATTCTGACCAAATCCCCAACTCCATTTGCAGAAATGCAGCCCCAAACTTGCAAGGAACCTCCACCATGCTTCACTGTTGCCTGCAGACACTCATTAGTTATGCGCTCTCCAGCCCTTCGGCGAACAAACTGCCTTCTGCTACAGCCAAATATTTCAAATTTTGACTCATCAGTCCAGAGCACCTGCTGCCATTTTTCTGCACCCCAGTTCCTGTGTTTTCGTGCATAGTTGAGTTAAGCTTGGCCTTGTTTCCACGGCGGAGGTATGGCTTTTGGCCGCAAGTCTTCCATGAAGGCCACTTCTGACCAGACTTCTCCGGACAGTAGATGGGTGTACCAGGGTCCCACTGTTTTCTGCCAGTTCTGAGCTGATGGCACTGCTGGACATCTTCCGATCGTGAAGGGAAGTAAGCATGATGTGTCTTTCATCTGCTGCAGTAAGTTTCCTTGGCCGACCACTGCGTCTCACGGTCCTCAAGCGTTGCCCGTTTCTTTGTGCTTCTTCAAAGAGCTTGGACAGCACATCTGGAAACCCCTGTCTGCATTGAAATTTCTGCCTGGGAGAGACCTTGCTGATGCAGTATAACTACCTTGTGTCTTGTTGCTGTGCTCAGTCTTGCCATGGTGTATGACTTTTGACAGTAAACTGTCTTCAGCAACCTCACCTTGTTAGCTGAGTTTGGCTGTTCCTCACCCAGTTTTATTCCTCCTACACAGCTGTTTCTGTTTCAGTTAATGATTGTGTTTCAACCTACATATTGAATTGATGATCATTAGCACCTGTCTGGTATAATTGTTTAATCATACACCTGACTATATGCCTACAAAATCCCTGACTTTGTGCAAGTGTACCTAGAAGAATTGATGCTGTTTTGAAGGCAAGGGTGGTCACACCAAATATGGATTTGATTTAGATTTTTCTTCTGTTCACTCACTTTGCATTTAGTTAATTGATAAATATAATCTATTAACATGTCTATTTTGAAAGCATTCTTACTTTACAGCATTTTTTTCACACCTGCCTAAAACTTTTGCACAGTACTGTATATATATATATATATATATATATATATATATATATATATATATATATATATATATATATATACACTACCGTTCAAAAGTTTGGGGTCACTTAGAAATTTCCTTGTTTTCGAATGAAAAGCATATTTTTGTCCATTAAAATAACATTAAATTGATCAGAAATACAGTGTAGACATTGTTAATGTTGTAAATGACTATTGTAGCTGGAAACGGCTGATTGTAATGGAATATCTACATAGGCGAACAGAGGCCCATTATCAGCAACCATCAGTCCTGTGTTCCAATGGCACGTTGTGTTTGCTAATCCAAGTTTATCATTTTAAAAGGCTAATTGATCATTAGAAAACCCTTTTTGCAATTATGTTAGCACAGCTGAAAACTGTTGTGCTGATTAAAGAAGCAATAAAACTGGCCTTCTTTAGACTAGTTGAGTATCTGGAGCATCAGCAATTGTGGGTTCGATTGCAGGCTGAAAATGGCCAGAAACAAAGAACTTTCTTCTGAAACTCGTCAGTCTATTCTTGTTCTGAGAAATGAAGGCTATTCGATGCGAGAAATTGCCAAGAAACTGAAGATCTCGTACAACGCTGTGTACTACTCCCTTCACAGAACAGCGCAAACTGGCTCTAACCAGAATAGAAAGAGGAGTGGAAGGCCCTGGTGCACAACTGAGCAAGAGGACAAATACATTAGAGTGTCTAGTTTGAGAAACAGACGCCTCACAGGTCCTCAACTGGCAGCTTCATTAAATAGTACCCGCAAAACACCAGTCTCAACGTCAACAGTGAAGAGGCAACTCGGGATGCTGGCCTTCTAGGCAGAGTTGCAAAGAAAAAGCCATATCTCAGACTTCGCCAATAAAAAGAAAAGATTAAGATGGGCAAAAGAACACAGACACTGGTCAGAGGAAGATTGGAAAAAGTGTTATGGACAGACTAATCTAAGTTTGAGGTGTTCGGATCACAAAGAAGAACATTAAGTGAGGCGCAGACCAAATGAAAAGATGCTGGAGGAGTGCTTGGCGCCATCTGTCAAGCATGGTGGAGGCAATGTGATGGTCTGGGGATGCTTTGGTGGTGGTAAAGTGGGAGATTTGTACAGGGTAAAGGGATCTTGAAGGAAGGCTATCGCTCCATTTTGCAGCGCCATGCCATACCCTGTGGGCGGCTTGATTGGAGCCAATTTCCTCCTACAACAGGACAATGACCCAAAGCACAGCTCCAAACTATGCAAGAACTATTTAGGGAAGAAGCAGTCAGCTGGTATTCTGTCTATAATGGAGTGGCCAGCACAGTCACCGGATCTCAACCCTATTGAGCTGTTGTGGGAGCAGCTTGACCGTATGGTACGTAAGAAGTGCCCATCAAGCCAATCCAACTTGTGGGAGGTGCTTCAGGAAGCATGGGGTGAAATCTTTTCAGATTACCTCAACAAATTGACAACTAGAATGCCAAAGGTCTGCAAGGCTGTAATTGCTGCAAATGGAGGATTCTTTGACGAAAGCAAAGTCTGAAGGACACAATTATTATTATTTCAATTAATCATTATTTCTAACCTTGTCAATGACTATTTCCTATTCATTTTGCTAGATTTCCTATTCAAACTCATTTCATGTATGTTTTCATGGAAAACAAGGACATTTCTAAGTGACCCCAAACTTTTGAACGGTAGTGTTTATGTATGTGTGTATATATACATATATACATATACATACACATTATAATATAATTATATTATAATGACATTTTATATATATCATTTTTTTTAAACTCGCGTCTGAACCAAACAATGTTATTCCGCAAAATATAAAGATAGTGTGCATTGCATGACTGAATTGCTTAACTGGCATGGCGAATCCAAGTTTTATGACAATATAATTTAAAAACCTGTACTAAAAAAAAAAACAACCTCCATGAAGTACGACAAGAAGCCCGTCATTATTGAGACCTCTTTTTCAACTTTGAAGTGTTTTGCTTTGAGGTCTATGGCATACAGTACGTTATATAATGTTTTCTGTTGCTCTTCAAATGCAAATATTTTTACTTGACATGTCTAGTTTGGCCGCTATGGTGCCACAGGTGTCTTGCTGCTTTACGGTATCCTTATAATCTGGACGGGATGTATCATACAGTTGAGGGCATTTTTGCACCCTGAAAACCAGTCTCGTTTGCCATCTCTCACTGTACAGAGTGCAGATAACGTCGCACAACAACACTTCAGTTGTTGTATTATCAAAAAATCTATCTGGTTTCTACCCCGTGCGGTTTTCTGCCGTGCCGCTTTTCCGTTCCGCACTCAGTGTAATTGCACCCATTCAAAACCATAGATTCTATTTTTCTGGCGCACGGTTTACCGCTTTCTGCTTTCCGCTACCGCGCTCAGTGTAATCAGACCATTATGCAGTGATAATGAGGTCCGGGAATTGCTCATGTTATGGGCAAATGAAAATATCCAGCGGCAGCTGGATGGAACAAAACACAACTTAAAAGTGTTCACACAATTGTCTGTTGCCATGCAGAGTACCAGGTACGGCAGAAGTGCGGCTCAATTATAATATTTTTTAACCTTGTAATACCAAAAAATAATAATGAGGGAAGCTACTTTTAGTTATGTAACTAGATGCATAATGTACTGCTTATGAAAACTTTGAATTAGGAGGGTGTTTTTAAAAATAGTAACGTAAAGTTGGCTAAACATTTGATATAGAAATGGGCATTATAGGGATAATTCAGCTTGTGAGAGCCCCTCGTGTGGATTTATTTTTTTAAATGCAATTATGCGTATCGTTGCTACAGAAATAAGACTGCTTGGGATTTAAGTCAAAATGACAGTAAAAATAATACAGCTTGAAGTTAAAGCTTGGTGATTATGGCTAAAATTGTACTACTATGCCCTTATAATAATGCCCTATTAATTTCTTGCTGTGATGGCTTTTGAAAGTGTGTTCTTTAAGTATACAGTATTTATATATGATAACAACAATACCAATATTTTTATTTCACTGCCAAAGTGGAATTCTACCTTTTTAAACATGTCTAGTGCAAAAATGTGCTTAATGTGTGTTTTTATTTACAATCGCAAAATAATAAAATAATAAAATAAAACTCCGGAGTCATGTTGGATATTTACTTCCGCCACTGTATTTAAACTGAGTTGAAAATATATAGTGTGAAACGATAGTGTCCAAACCTGGGGTGAATCTTAACCCGTATATTATAGAGCATGGCAAATGTGAATGCAGGCAGGGCTGAACCGTGGTGACTCAACCCAGGTTTTGGTGGTGTAGTATGAAAAGCCCTTTGTACAGTAATCACTACTATACCAAGGTTGTACCATTGACTTAGGACTTTCTAATGCCAAAGGAGGCTAACTAAATAATAATGTTGGAGGTGTACATAGTACATAAGGTGTGCCACTGACAATATGTTTATAGTTGGGTAATTTATGGGAAAATATCCACTATGAACAAGGACTCGTTTACCTTCAGCACTGCAGTCCAGAGCACTGTAATTACACTGCGGGTTCTTGACTCTAATTAGTCCGCTGTTTGTCAATGCAGAAATTACTATGGAAATAGCAAGGAAGAATCATAGCAGGTGTTCTCTATATAAAAAAAAAAAAAAAAAAGTTGACCCTTTTTTTTATTTCTTTGTATTGTATTGATCCCACATATCGGTCAAAACAGACAAGCCACAGACCACATTGGTAATCAAATCACATTTAGCCTTTACATTGGAACTAGTAGTTGGAAAACTTGAGCTGAGCACATATGGTCCAATGTCTTAATCTGACCATGGGAACCTTTTACCTGAACTTAATCTACCAGTGTCAGTGATTTTATTGCTTTTCCACCTTCAATTTATCAAATATTTCAAGTCCTCTTATGCACTCTCAATGTGTGTTTCCAATTTTATAACATTAACATGATTTTTTTTTTTTTTTCTTTCCAAATATGAGTCAATTAAAGAATGATGGAAACACTTTGAAAGTATGGCCCACTTTCTTTTTATATATTAACAATAGCAACAGCTTCACTGGTCCCTTTTCTTGTGTTGAATATTCTTTGGTTCTTATATTTTATATATACCAGTATTAATTAGTGCTGCTTGCTGGTACCGGATCATTTTCTTGCTCTGCTGTGTGCTTGTTTCAATTTATTAGAAATGAAACACAATAAGAGTAGTACTTTTTGGTTTTTTTAAATATTTCTCAGAAATGTTTTCATATTGGAGCTGTTGCTTGTGAATTCCATTTCTTTGAATCATAGGAGCATCACAGAATAACAGGACTCAAATGAGTCTCTGTGAATGTGTGTTGCCAAGAACGGCTTTTGGAACTTCCAATTGCGTATTACACAACCATAATTCCAAGCAACCAGGAAAGATGCATTAAACTGCCACACTGCAGGACATTGTATAATTAACATAATTACGCAGATTTTGTTTCTAAAACTTTAACCATCCACATTAAAAAATATTATGTGTTTATACTTTGTAATTGTAGAACAAGAATAAAAGCTTTGAATACTCGACCTGGAATTTCTCATAAGTGACGAGTCCTTGGAGAACGTATTAGTAGCAACCACATATAGGGACGCATAGATAAATACATCAACATTTAACAGCGAAGAAACACCTAAGGCATCTAATGTACTCGAAGTAAAAAAATATAAGTAAGAAATAAAAATATACAGCAGAGGAGTTCTAGATAACTTCCAGGTTCAATCCTGGCTCAGCCACTGCACTGTGTGTCACCCTGAGCAAGTCACTTAACCTCCTTGTGCTCCGTCCTTCGGATGAGACGTAAAACAAACAAGGTCCAATTGTAAGTGACTGCAGCAGCAGTTGTTGATGCATAGTTCACCCCTGGTCTCTAAGTCGCTTCAGATAAAAGCATCTGCTAAATGACTAATAACTAGTCAGACACATGAAAATGCTTAATTCTAGCAAAGCTAGGTGTGGTACTATTTTCCAATAGAACAGCTTTTGCCTTGAACCATTTCTATGTGGACTTAGGTCATTGTTGGTGGATCATCTAGTTTTATTGTGTATAATTATTGTTGTTTTAGGTCCTGTAGGTTGTACAATTTACTTATTCCTGCATTGCTGCCTATGTGGTTCCGTCCCAAGACCCCCCTTCAAACAAGACACTTTCATTGCAAGTTGTGCTCAGTTTCTATGAACCTCTCCTTCTAGTTGGTGTCTTTCCTTTCCAAAAGGAAGTCCCCTTTCAATGTGCTTAACATTATGTGTAGCACAGCTGTGTTGTTCCCTCTTTAACCCACAATCACCATCTGACATTGCCTGAAGAGGGGAGTGAGTATCAAACTGTGACCAGCCTGCTTAAAAGTATTCATTTGGGTCTTGTGACAGAAATACAATGATTCTTGGTTGTAAATCTCCCTCCCTACCTGTGAGCACGCTAAGCAGCGAGAACAGAGTTCCCTGGACAGGCTGGCCTGACAGTTCTTTCCCAGGGTTCAACGGAAGTCTGCCAGCTAGAAAAGGTCAATTGCATTAAAGCATTTCCCCGGAAGGGAAACAACGTGGCAGCCGCAGATTGGAGAGGCGGTTGCACTTGTTTACCAAGGGGTCTTGTGTGACTGCATAAAAGGGGGTGGAGAATCGCAATCTGTTCCTTCGCTTGGTTTGTACACTGAACCTAGAAGGACTGTGAGAGACCCCAGTTGTACAACTATAAACGTACCGCAAGTGTTTTGTTTGTCTGTAATTGTCTTGTGAATTAATAGACGGCTAACACGATTCCGGAGCTGTCGCAGAGGGCCAGCACAATGTCGGAACAGCATTCCACCATTGTCACAAATAAACTTGTATCGCCCACCATGAGCACTACTGCACGCACCCAGGACTGGTGATCGTGTCTGTATTATTGTGGGGAGGATATTGTTTATTATTTGGGACTGTCTTTCCTGTGTTCTTTACCCCGTGCAGTACACATTGGTGTGTATTGCCAGGGGATTATTGTTTGGTCGCCAGACCTGGAATATACAATAAAGCCTTTTTCCAAATGGATTACAAAACTCTGTCTGTCATTCATGCACTGCATCACCTCTGCACCTGTATCCACTCAGCCACCTGTTCACAGGTCTACATAAAGGTGCTTTCTATTTTCATCATTGAGTGTTGTTTTGAAGTATCTCAAAAGAACAAAGTCCATTAGTTAACCATCTTTAAATAAAAAATAAAAAATAGCCTTGCCTTCATATATACCTAAACTTAACCCAAATATGGCCAGCAATGTTATGATTATTCTGTCTCATCGTCCTGCAAGTTGAGAAACATTCCAAACATACAAAAGCTGGTAGCTTTTAAATTGGGATTGAAATCAATCTCTAGTATTTTCCTTAAAAGTAATCTTTGGATCCCTGCCAATATAATGCCTACCTATACTTACACACCAGGATGTCATCTGCGATATTGCCTACACATGGAAGTAAAATCTCTGATGGATTTCTGCAAGAGAAAAGAGATTATGGGGAGATCTGTTTCTAATGCATGAAGCATTCATTTTTACAATAATGCACGGTGCAGTTCTCTGATGCAGTAAATAAGGAATTTATATTCCCAGTTGCAGTTAACTCTAGGATCAAGTGCTTTAGGCAGCTGTTCATTTCTACTTTTCAAATGGGCGCACCTTCTTAATTGTTCTATTGCATTTCTTCTGTATTCACTGACTGAAACACAGTGGTTTCATTGGAAGTAAACATTTGAAATGAGGTACTACTCATAAGAACACAAGGAAAAGATGATTTCAGCCAATAAATTATTAGAACCATGTTTGTTTTAGAAAGGAGAAAAGTCTAGTTACAATTCTAAAACAAATAAAAAAAATAAAAAAAAGAACTTTTAATGCTAATAGTGATTTGGGGTAAACACATGTTTTGATGAAGGAATTAGCTGGAACATTTGCCTGCTTGTCTTAGTTTCTTAAGTAGCACTTTAGAGTATTTTTAATTGAGTATTATTTAAAGGTGTTTGTTGCTGCAGCAGCACTGATGAAAGTCCCATTCACTTGATCCTGTTAATAAATATTTATACTTCTGCAATTGAATAATAAATCTTGTATTTGACTTTGTTTCTATTGGTGTGCATGGCAATTCAGACTCTTTTGAATAAACACAGGAAATAAGCAGTTTCAGCACAGCATTGTTTAGAAATGTGGGAAATAATGAAGTTCCAACACAGCATTGTTTATGATATGGATTATAGAGGGCTTTTCATGAGCTGCTAAAAATAATTGACCATTGAGCAATGAAAGTCAATATCTGCTGTGAGAACATCAGTATGACAGGACCTTGGACACTCTGCAGCATGCCCATGAAAATTAGAATGTGAGGATTACAGTTTTTTTTTTTTTATTTATTTATTTTTTTACATACTATTTGGGAACAGCTTGAACACAACTATCACCAGGTCCTATTTTCTCACATTACTATTATTATTATTATTATTATTATTATTATTATTATTATTATTATTATTATTTATTTTGAGATCTTCTCATCAAGGAACATATAGGGATGTGTGTTTTTTTTCATGCTCTCAATATACATTTTAGGCAAATGGCCACTTTTACAGTACAGTACAGTACCTAATTTATTTTACTGTACTTTGAATACATTAAACACTTGTTTGTACCACATGACTGTCCCTTTGCACAGCGGTTCCCAACCTGTGGTCCGTGAATAAACTCCAGGTGGTCCACCAACAACTCCCAAAATCCGGTTACGCAGTTCTAAACAACACAACAAACAGCTTGTGATCATGTACACAAGTGTCATTCTGGGCCCGTGAACACGATAAACGCACTTTGTTTCTTTGATTTGCTGGGCCACCGTACATAATTTGCAGTATAGCTTGCACTGCATTGCTTTTTTTTTCATGTGACATAACTGAGACAGGCATTTTATTTTTAAAGGACAGAGACATTTTCAACAGCACAGAGAAACAAAACATGACACAAGAACTTGTTTACAGCTAATTAAAATAATGTGAAAACACTGTAAATTTGATGTATTTGACTTATAGTCATATTACTTATAACACATTATTCTGTCATGTGTTAATATATATGTTTTTACAACATTTATAAATAGCAAGAAACGAGAGTGGATATAAACAGATACTATTTCATTAACTAAATTGGTTAGCTACATTTTTTTCATAATGGAATGAATTAACTATTTTATTCAAATACTTATTTTGAGAAAATAATCGGGAGTAGTATCTATTATTGCTTATAAAGACCCTGAGAATAAACATGTATTGTCATTCCAATCACTCAGGTGAAAACAAATATGTCTTGTAATTTGCCCAAATATCAATATGTCTCAATAAAACTTTGAGGATGTATTGTAAGGTCCCTCGGGCCACAGAATAACACATTTTTATACATCTATATTTAACGTTTTAAAAAAGCCCAAAAATACAAAATCCCATGTTGGAAAAAAAAGCAAGAAGTTTATATGGTTTCTGAAGTACTTTATAATGTTCCCCAGAGTGTTCTGACACCAATTCCAAGATGCTACTATAAAAAATACATTCAATGAATTGTTATAAGAAGAGAGTCAACTACAGTAAAAAAAAAACTGCTCCTGGGGGAGTATCCCACTTAAAAATGCTTGATCCTTAAAGGGTTAACCACATTTATATATCATTTCGTGTGCAATAGTTATTGGAGACTCAGTGAGTGCAGTACGTTGCATTAGAAATGGAGAGATTCATTTGCTACACGAGGTAACGGTTGCAGGGACCAGCACTGGATGACCCAAGCCCCAGTGCATTATTTATCAGGTGGTTTTGTCAAACAAAACTCTTAATCCTGCAAAATTGAGACGCCATTTATCTACAAAGCACTCAATGTGAATTTTTTTTTACACAAAATAAATAGGAACTTTGCCACAAGCAACTTTCAAAACCGTAAAATGACAACATTCCTTGATGAGCTGGTTGCGACAACTCAAGCCTAGGAATCTCATTGTTAGGTATATTTAAATACTTTACTTTCCACATGCACTTATAGATATACACATATAAATTAGTTTAAAAATGCTGTTGTGAAAAATGCGTGACAAATGGTCTGTGGGAAAAATCCAAACACCAAGGTGGTCCCTACGTTGAAAAAGGTTGGGAACCACTGACTTAGCACATGTATGCATGGCAGGGAGAGCTATGATTTAATGTTCTGCAGAACTTATCCATGACCTCTCTGGTCACTCTGACCTTGGTCTGTATTTTCAAACCCTTGGAACCAATACTTAAATCTTATCAGTTGGTTGAAAGTGAGATAAATAGCCACTGCCAAGGTCATCAACTGGTACACAGAGCCATTATCTGTATCTGTATTTGTGCCCATGCTATTCGTTATTCGTTTATAAATTCAGATGTGTTTTTGTCAAACCGGAAGTGGGCAGGGCAAAATAGGAAGTTGTTTAAAACTTTTTTTTTTTTTTTACCCTTATTTGCACTGGAAAAATGTCCTGAGTGACAAAACAATGTAATAATATGCCGTTTTCAATGCAACACACATGCAAACTTCACTTATACTGTGTATAATATGTGCAGTCCAGTCCTGTGCTGTATTTTGTAACAAAACTCTACTGTAAGTTGGGCTCTTTGTTTCGGGGTTTATAATAAAAGCAAGAATGCAGAAAGGTGATTTTTTTTTTTATTGTTTGTGTTATTTTAAAATGAACAATAATGAAAATAGATACACAATATTTGGGATTTTTAAGGCTCGTGGTGTGACAGCAGTTGCCATATGTGCAATAATTTCCACAAATGTATTGTTCCCACATGCAAACCAGTGCTTAATTTGTGCCAGGGCTTGCCGGGGCACAGCCCCTGGAACCTCTGGGCGTGCAGAGTCATATTACCGGTACCTCTAGTTAAAAATCTCATAAAATGCTTTCTTTTTAAAGTCTCAACACAGTTGTATCAAGTCTGCAAGTTCTTGCGTGCGCGCTAAAGAGACTAGACTACTTTTAAATTACTTTATGATTTCAGCTTAAGATGACACTGGCTGCAACGCTATTGTCGTTTTTTATACACAAATAAGCTTACTTGGGCTGGGACCAAATCAAAACTTTGACAACCCGCTAATCGCACTTAACAAAACTGTATTTAATAGCGCTTTCTTTTTATGAGTAGAAGAAATACAGCTATTAAAAAAAACGCTATTTAAATATAGTTTTGTTAAGTGCGATTAGCGGGTTGTCAAAGTTTTGATTTGGTCCGGGCCTTGATTTGAAAAACGTCATGAACGATACAAGCAACTTCTTACACTACTTGGTTTGATTAAATAACTAGTACACCAACATATGAAAGCTCAAGATTAATTTCAACAAAGAACGACAACTTTTTAATGAAAAAAAAATATTGTAGCCTACTTCAATATGAATATTAGTCTGCTATATTATATTAAACCAAAACAATAAAAAATAACGATCTGGTTCTCTCATGCCTTTTTCAATGACTATAATTTAATAGAGAATAAAAACATACTAAGATAACAACTACCTAGCCTAAGTTTAATCGTTTTTGTAATCTAACAGCGGTTTCTGTTGCATACACATCGCTAATAATAATGCAGACCATGGGTTAAACCAATGTTCGTTTTGGGGTGCATATTTTTTTTTTAATCAATGTCGTCCTTCTGGAGTCCTCTGAATGCCTTTTTAATTTGTTTTTAAACCATTTAAATATAAAACCATAACAAAACATGTATACAGGCTTTTTTTTATTATTTATTTGTCCTACGGTTGCCTTTTAATCAATTTTTCTGCACATACTACTGCTTTGTATATGATGTAGAATACGTGAATGTAAACATCTAAAACTAACTCTTTCAAATAAACGTGTTATGATTTTGAATGTGCGGTTCTTAAGGACGGTATTATTGTCATTTCTTCGGCACCTCTTCACAAATTAAGCAGTGGTGCAAACCAATATCTCTGCATGTGTGCAAGCAAAATTTACAATATATACACTTGCAGTTCTGTCCAGTTTACTGCACTTTCTACAAAGATCTACTAAAAACAATAGAACTATTTACAGTAACCATTAACAACAAAGTGGAATAAACGATAATGCAAAGTTGTTTTTTTTGTCAAACGATTACAATGTAGAGAAAGCAGCACCAATATCAAACAAAAGACACACTCAAAACTATTATGAAGAGATAGTCGTAGAACATCGTAAGAAATTATTAGTTTAACTTATTTACAAATGTCTTATCTCACAATCAGAAAGCTAGTGAAATTTAGCAATCAAAACATAACGATCAAAACAATTTAATTAAATTTACTGAGGCAAGTGTAGGCAAAGCAGAGAAATGCTGCCTTTTTTAATAAATATAAATTGTGATTTTGGGGTGAAAAAAACAGCACTGAGAGCACGCAGCCACAGAGCAGCCATAATTGTATTAAACACAAAATCAAATAAACTTTTCTAAAATCCCAAACCTCAGCGACACACTGTTTTTCTGCTTTCATACAACTTGTAGTGCACATCCTAACTGGTGCCTAGAGCTGCAACCATGCACGATACACAGAGACAATGGCGTCTTGCTAAACTGTTTACAAAAAATATTAAATTTAAAAAAAATGCCAACATTCCTACCCCCTCCAAAAAATATTTTATTTATATTATGACAACACAAACATTTGCTTGACACAGTGAAATAAAATTAAGCAGAATTCCAACTTTAGTTTTCCCTATATAGTCCTCTCGAATTGAATGAACTGAAGCATTGACTCTGTACAGTGACACAGATCAACTCCAGAAGAAGACCATAAAGGCCATTGCACACTGGATCTAATAACACATCCGAATTTAACGTGCGTCTTTGCAGAAAAAAACGATCATCTGCATTTCATATTGCACCTTGCACACTGAGTCTGAGAATTTTGGAATCAAAACAAGTTCATTTTGATCAGATTTGACTTGCGTTTAAAATTACATTGACCAATGAAAAATGACTTGGAAGACACATGGGTTCTTGAAGTTCCCTGAAAAAAAATGGAAAATCTAATTGTGTGTCGTCAAACAAAAATTACTTTATGATAAATCCAACAAAGATTACAAAGACTTTGAAAACAAAGAAAACAGATGGAAAGACATTGCCGTGGACTTGGGCATGAATGATATGTATTATAAAACATGAAATTATGAACTGATAGCATACATAAACACATGGATTTTGTGCAGTATAGGTTATTACAATCATATACTTTATTTTAATTGTAGTCGATGAAGTAAAGAAACAGTGTCGTAACCTGGAGACACATATCAGAGGAAGAAGCGTGACAGGGCAAGAGCGGTCAGGGCTTAACAGTCAGAAGAGGGGCAGTACATGAAAGTGATGGAATTTCTGGCTCCATACACAGAGAGAAGTAGAAGGTCATTGTTGTAAAGTATTTTCAGTAGCTCATTGCTAGCTTCCCAGCTTTTAGATATATTTATTACAGGAGCTAGGGTTTGAATAATTAAATATTGGTCATATGGTTTCTGATGCTATGACAACTGTGTTGTGTAATATCATATGTTTTTTTTTGTTTTTTTTATTATGTATTGCGTAACAACATTATTATAGATCTAGTAGAAACATAATAATTAGCAAACATTTTAACTTACATATGCTGTAAGGCAGCGGGATGTGTGAGACAGCAGGGAGGGGGTTAAAACCTCCCTGAAGGGGAAAAAAAAAATGCACCTTTTGTATTTAATTGTTTTACTTTATTGGGTAATTGATTTGGTAATTGTTTTATTATGAATCATTCCCTGCACCTGGTGCTTATTATTAAATTAGAGCCAGGTGCAGGGTATTTAAGAAGAGCAGTTAGTCTGCTCTGGGCTGCTGAGTAGGAGGAAGCAGAAGAGAGGTGCTCTGCTTCCGAGAAGTCATACAAAAGAGTAAGTGCTGTGTAAACCTGTGTGGGTTTGTTTGTGTGCCAGGTAAACGGCGTAGCCGTCCTGCAAGTTAGTCAGGGAATAACCTGTGTAGTAAGTACTCCAAAACGGAGTTAGGTTTTTGTTTTGTGTTTGTTTTTGTGTTTATTAAAAAGTAGCGCAACTGCGCTAGAAAATCCATTTCTGTTGTCGCTGGGTCGTATTTTTAAAGGGGCACGAACCCGTGAGTGGTGCAATCTTTCACAATGCGTTTGTTGATAATTAAGTTCATACTACATTTTAACATGTTTTTTTGTGTTCAAAAGTTATGTACAACATAATTGTATTTATTTTTTATTAAAATACTGAAACTAGGTATTGTTACTACAAAGCCTCCACTGCAAATCAGCACTCTGAAGTACGATATTAAAGCATCTAGTGTGCAATGGACTGACTTTTTCGGATGACAGATGCTAAATGACGGAACGGATCCATTGTGCAATGGCTTTTATTCGTACATATACGAATTCGGATTTGGAAACACCCCTAGTAAGTATACCATCCATCAGCATCCTATGGTCAGATTTAATACTTAAACACAAAAAGTACATTTACACATCATCTGCATCACTGAAGTATATTAATTTTAAAACAGTAAGGGATCAGACTCTCAGGGATCAGCTGTACCAGTAACCAGTATGATACACTGCTTAGTGAAAAGAAAGGTTACTCTTTGCTTTATGGGTCACCTGAATGATCAGCTCAGAGGTTTACTTTTCTTCTCCCTCTTTATTTCCTCCATCCCCCTGTGATGTGTGCCAAAACCTCTGTGAATAATTTAGAATTCCATTGCCATGCCATGATAAAAGGTTGGGTCTTTAAAAGGCTTCAATTTCAGTTCCTCAGGTGAAGGGTGCAGTTAGTTTTCTAAAGCTTTAATCAACAGCCATATTTCTAAACTTACATAACATCAAGTTTTAGGCAATTCACACATACCGGTAATTTATATTAAAACTATTGATAAGCACTGTCCATTACTGGCAAATGCAAAACAGAATGGACATAAAACTTATGCCAAAAACGCAGCAGCTTTTGTTGTAAAGCCAAACTCATCACCGCACATACATTACATATTTTTCATATTGTTCATGAAATCATGAGACCGAGTGTATTTGTATTTACAAGTAACAAGAAAACAGAAGATTTATATAGTTTTTCTTTCTTAGTTTACAGCAGGTCTGTGGCCATTCTACACAAGTAGATGGGTATACATTAATTCATTTAACATCAATTCCGCTTTGCTCTTTATCAGTCAGGTTGGAGTCTACAAATTATCTCCCTGTGGATTATTGAGTATATTTCTTAACTCAGTCCTAGCCTAGTATACACATTCCAGGTTTGTTCAAACAATTCTAAATATGTCTAGAACTGCAGCTCATCTGTCACCATAATAAATAAAAGCACATTTAAAAATATGAAAAACATACAATCAGAACATAACACACCGCTCTTTAGTAACCACATTGGAATTGCAACAACAAAAACATTTTGTTCCAGAAGATACCATTATTTAGCCTTTCCCAGATGGATGAGGCTACTGTAAGATCTATCTACCTTTTGAAATCTATTCAAAAACACTTTGTGTATGTAAGTTACAAAAAAGGGATGTGGTCTGTAGAAACATACACAATAAACATAATAGAATTGCTCTAACTTGATATGCAAATTGTAGGAGGAATGGGAATTCTCATTGTGAAGTATCATATCAAGAGAAATTAATATAATTAGTAATTACTAATAGAATGAATAAAACCATTACAACAAACTGGAGCCAAACACAACAGCCATTAGGTTGAATTCACTAGTTCAGGACAAAACCCCAAAACACAGAAAATTTGAGTTTAAGGAAATATTTTATTGATGATTATGCGATGCCTGGTTTAAGGATCAACCACCTGGCTGTCTGGATGAGGCAGGAGACCCCCATAATAGATTATTCCTGTAGAACTACTGGGGCAGAGATGGGGAATGTGTATTAATTAAATGCAAGAGTAGGGTGAGTTACATGAGTTACACACAGGAGGCAGTGTGGTCCAGTGGTTAAAGAAACAGGCTTGTAACCAGAAGGTCCCCGGTTCAAATCCCACCTCAGCCACTGACTCATTGTGTGACCCTGAGCAAGTCACTTAACCTCCTTGTGCTCTGTCTTTCGGGTGAGACGTAATTGTAAGTGACTCTGCAGCTGATGCATAGTTCACACACCCTAGTCTCTGTAAGTCACCTTGGATAAAGCCGTCTGTTAAATAAACAAATAATGGGTATCTATATGATTTTGATGGGTTATATTGAGATGGCAAAATGTGTAGGGGCTGTCCCTCCTCCCGAGAATTTAATTTCAGTAGTTCAGGACAAAATCCCACAACATCGTAATTTGAGTTTAAGTTTATTGATGATTATGCGATGTATGGAAGAAACTATTTGGCATCAAACCTGCTTGGTTTGAGGATCCACCCAGACCTGAACAGGATCAGGCGGAGGTGATAGATAAGACAATTACAGATGACAAAGGTTCAGGTTTCATTTAGAAACGGGATCCGAATTGGGAGCTCCCTGCAATAACCAAATTAGTTGAAAAGAAAGAAGAGATTCATATGCACTTAATCTGAAGTAATAAATCAATGAGCCTTTTCTTTCTTGGTCAGTTTTGCTCTTCAAGTGGAACGTTAGCGTATCAGGGGTTCCCAAAGTGCGGCCGCGGGCCAAATGCGGCCCACGATGGCACTGTCTGCGGCCCTCTTTTATTTTCTTGGAATGAAAAGACTTGGGCCACTACAAGTTAATTTTCCGCTCAATATCGGTACAACAGTGCGCTGCTACTGTAGCTTTAAGAACATGAATACAAGACACGTGCAGCCAGGAAGGAGGGGATTCGGTGATTACTGTACCAAATGAACCGAAAAAAGTCAGCTGTATAAATCCCACTCAAGCAGAAACTAGGTAAGTTACTTGAAATCTAATAATACTGTAATAATTAGTCGTGGGTTTCATTAACATACACACTGTAATAATCACATGAAGACCTAAAAATAACCTGCTTAATGTGAACCTGCGCTTAACGTGGCTTTATGTGCCGAAGTACAAAACAAATGCTCACAAACTTTGCAGATATCAAACTTAACACTTCATAATACCATCCTTTAATAAATCAACCTTTTGTAATTAAACTGCATGGATGAAATCGGGGAGAGTTGATTCTGATATACAATGTTCTGGATTGATTTATTTTGGCATTGGTTTGTAATAAATTCAGATGACTGAAAGGTGTTTGTGCATCAAATAAGTATATCTATTGTGATAGGACAACATGGCTGAGGTGTGAATACTTACCAAGAGCAGGGCTTGACGAACCGTCGATCAATTTGTTAAAAACCTGAATGCCCGATATGACCACTTTAATGGAAGAGGCATTATTGTAAGTGTTTTTAAAAACAAAAAAACAATAAACTAAACAGTGCACCATCTAATTACCAGTAAACAAAACATTTTAGTGTTGCATATGGTGCAGTACAATTGCATTACATTTCCTGTACAAATACATTCACTTTGTTTTGTTAATCAGAACCATAACCATACACATACTTTACAAGTGTACCACTGTGCTGCACTGACGTGTAGAACAAGTTACAGTATGTAAGTCATTCAAAGTACTCCATTCAAACAAAATGTTTTCTACATCAGGCCATAAACACTTTCCTCCTCTATCAACTCTTTTTAAGTTTTAAGTTTGTCTTTGTTTTGTCTCTGGTCACGTACTGTTTGTTCAGCATTGCGATAACCATATTTAACAACGCGCAATTTCAAACCTGTTGGGTAGCATTTTCGTTTATTGTTTGACTTGTCCTACTTTATCCTGTCTCAGTCACCTGCATTATTCATTGAAGTTACAACGAATGGTAGACTTGATAAGTTTACTCTGCTTTCTAACCAATAGCTGTTTGCTACAGATCCCAGGGGCGGGTTCAGTCTGAATGTTGACAAATTAATGGCTCAGGAGGGTGGGAATAAGGACATTCCTAGAGACTGACAGCTATTGTGTTACAGTGGAGCAGGATAGCTGTGACGTTTTCATATTCCGAAGATTGGTAACTTTAACCACTATTTTTTTTTTCCTCCATGTACACACGTCTGGGTCAAGAGGAGGTCAGTCAAGAGTCTGAAAGCTTGTGTTTAACATTCAAAATGACTAAGGGTATTGAGAGTAACAAATTAAAACTTTTAATTAGAACAATGGTTTTGTGTTTCTACCTAGCAAAATGACCTGAGTGCCGTAGATCCTGAAAAAATAAATTAGGTTGTTGACAGTTAAGTTTGTGTGAGCCATAAACGTGGTTGTAGTAATCCCATTGTGGCACTGGTACAGTAGTTTAATATTAGACACACTGGCACATACGTCGCACCAGTGTATTTTTACGGTATATTAGATGACAAACATGGGGTTTCCATGAAAGGCAAATACACGTGAAATGGCGATGTGCATGCACGTTTGGGAGAATTGCCAAGTTTCGCATGGAAACACGCATTTCACGTGTAAATGTGAATGGGCTTGTTTACCCTTAAGTGACATCACTATAAATATTGCAAGGGAGCAGGTCAGTTGTACTGTGGATTCCAAGGTGGCAGAAAGTAAGTGGCTGATGGGCGGTTTTATGGTTAGCAGTGGTGTAGTTCACCTTAATGATAATGCTGGCTTTTTATTATTGTTTTTTGCTGTGTCTGGCCTTTCATGTTGTATATCTCATGTGGGTTTACAGTTCTGTATAAAACCACTTACCATGAACTGTGTCATGCCCTTGTTATAGTACTGTAGCGTCAGGTACCGCAGGACTTATGAATGGGATGTTTTGGTGCTGCATTGAACTGCTGGGTGGGGGCGGGATTTGCTTGTAAATAGTTGTATGCTGTGTTCACTTTCTGTATGTGTTGTGCGTCTGTCTGTCTGCATAGCTGCTGCAGCCTGGTTCCAACCAGGCCCGCTTTCCTGCCTCATGACTCTATACTAGGTGCAGCCAGCGTGCTGTTTACGAGAGTGTGCTGAGTGAGTGGCAGCGAGAGTCGAGACAACGAGCATCTATCCATTTGTTACCTTCCTTTTAAAAACCAATGGCACTTTTAAGCACCAGCCTAGCCTGCAGCTGGAGCAATAAACGGCCCTTTCAGGCACCAAAGAAATCCCGTTACAGTGTCTCTTTCTTCCCGTTGAACCCATGGCAAGCCGTCGCCACAGTGTTAAAGCAGCTGTTTTGAGAATACCCTTGCTGTAAAAACTACGCTAAAGTTAAACACGAAGAGCAAGTGCGCTGCTTAAATGTCTAACTGAATTAATTCCCGTCCTTTTTTTGATCCCAGCTATGTCTAAAGACAACGCGTGTCTGCCCTCCGCATTAATAAATATAGTTGGTGAACTGGATGTGATGAGCCAGCTCGATCACCCAAAACATTGCAACAACATATATACCAACAAGTTGCTGATGCCCTCTCAGAGCTGACCAAATAAAATTGCAAAAGAACGTATTGATTGTGTTTTATTTGTTTGCATCATTAATATTTTAATACAACAGTAAATCAAACACAACTTAAAAGAAAGGAGAGAATCTCTGACAGCACGAGCCTCCTCAGTTCGCTGCTGTCCAATTGAAACTGGTGGCTGAGGTAACCTTTAAAGTTGCCAAGTCCACCAATAATAAGTGGGATTGGGCTTGTATTTTTGAGCGTCATGGGTTGGAATTTGCATAAACACCCATACTCTAACATGGGGTGCGCTTGTTTTGAAAGACAGTGGCGTTGTTTTTTCTCGTGAGACTTGGCAACACTCTTAACCTTCCCTTCTCACAGGCAGCCACTGATTCCTGAACACCTAATTTTGTTGTTGACAAGAGTTTGTGCAGTGGCAATTTTGGGAACAAACTAATGCTGCACTTCAATCAGTTTCATCAGTATCCGCCACTTCCCTTTCAAGTTAATTAATGAGTCGTAACATAAATTAGGTGAAACAGTATTCACTACTAACGACATGACACCCAACTAATGATATTTGAAAAACAATTTGGGCAAGAGCAGTAAAACACATTATTAACCAACCAGGCACAAGGTATTTTGTTTTATTATAGCAGCTTAGATTCACTCGTGTACCAGTTCTCTGCTCATGGAAACCATATTTTCACAAAATGTAACTAGTAATCTTCAAAAACAGCACAAGTACATTACGCATAGTTAATTAACATATCAACCCTCACCTTTTTCATTCATTTGCATGATGTTGGGTAAAAAGCCAGGTTTACTCGAGTAAAATAAATTGAGCGAATGGAAAACCAAAAAAGCATTTTACATGAGACATTTTCTTGAGCAAATGTCTCGAGCTTAAAAAAAAAAAACACATGGAAACTCCACCAAAGACTTACAAAAGTAAGTTAAATCTATAAACACAAGAAACTGTAACAACATTAACTGTTGCTTGTTCATTTAAAAAAAAAAAAAAAAGAATGTGTCTTTTATGTTCAGTGGTAGTACCTGCCTTGTGTCAATAATTCAAAAGGAGATACATTTTGAAGCTTAAACAGACCTGTGTGTGATTTACGTTGATTTCAACCTGCAAAACCTCAGGCAGTAACATATGTGAACTAAATTACTTTAAACGCAGTGCTGTAATGTACAGACATTGAACAGACTTTGCGAAACACCTTTAATTATATAGAATACAACTTTTGTGTAAATGTCCCTTCAATAATTAATTGAAAGTTTTTTTTAAACACCTCATAGCCTAGTCAGCATGTGTAACCAGTTAAATGCTGGTGACCTTATTGACAGTGCTATGGCAGGGTTTTTCAAACCTTGTAACTTTCATATTTTTTTCAAAACATTTCCAGCATAACTCAAGTTTCAGCTTGGAAGTGTGAGAGGGAAAGTACACCCATATCCTTGTACTATAATATAACGATTAAATGAACATGTTTAAAATCCCTGCTCCCTGTTCGAAGTGAATCAGAAGAACAGGACAATTAATGGTCATTTCTAAACCAAAATTAAATCTACCTTCTTGGAGTCACTGGGTTTTTACTTTTTTTTTTTTTTTTTTTTTTTTTTACTAAATTTTAAATTCTATAATCGACCAGTAATGTAATTTGCAGGGGAAAACATCCTATAAATCAGACAATTCAGGAATGTAGACAGATGTCGAGAAGCTGTCAGCTTAAAAGAGTTCCAAGGGTCTTTGAGCCTTGAGGGGTTTGAGAAAGTCTGTAAGCCATTTTTATGACATGTCAAGTAAGAATAAAACGGGTGAAGTACTTTGGTACAGGGCAGTATGATCTTTGAAAACTAAACTATTTTTGTTAAGATTAAGTAGAGAAGCAAGAATGATGCAAATCGCCAAAGTCGGTGTATTAGTGAGTATTAACTGCAAAATATAACCAGACTAGATTTTTTGACAAAGGGCAAAGTATTAAAACACAGTCAATGCATTATGGTCTAATTTACCAGCATGCTTACGATTCATGAATACCATGAAATCCCAATTTTAATACAATGAATATAGAAAACACAGTCCAAGGTTAGTGAAAGTGGCTCAATAGCATAAGAATCCCTGCACAATCACCAATCAGATAAGCACTCTATCTTGTACCAGTGAAGTGTGCGAAGTGCAGAGCTTATATCTGATGAGTTCTCCAAGGTCAGCCAGATGTCTTGGAAAGTGTAGCTTTTCAAAGTACAGTATCTTATTTCATTCAGTAGGCAATATCCCCTGTCCCATATGCAGGGGTATGGATAATATAAACAGTACATAATACAACGGAAAAGCCCCCTACATCACCCTAAATAGTTGTCTTATAATAAATAACGTTTTATTTATAGATTTGTACCCGTTTGTAAGTATATTTAAGGGTTCAGCATTATAATATACAGTAATGGGGTTGTAATAGCCTGTATGTCATAAATATATACAAATGTTACACATTTTGAATATTAATTCATTGCAGTTAATTTATTATGTCTAGAAAAAGAAAAGAAGGACTAGTAAGGTCACTTTATGGCCACTTGTGAGTCTTTCAGATCAATAGTGAATCAATTTAGGGTTAATTTGTCTTTTGTCATTTTATGTTTGTGTACTATTTTGTGTATCCTCATATGTCTTTTTTTTTTCCTTGGGGAACACTGTCACAGTTTTTATTACATGACTGTGTCTTTTTCCTTCTGACATCTTTAACACATTCCAGTTCTCCCAGATTTGTGGGTTGCAGCTTCTTTTTTCTTGAAGTATGGACAAGTATTTTATCCTCTGCCTCTCCACCAATTTGTTTCCAGTTTATGTATATGTAAGCCTATGTGTGTGCTTGTAACTGAAAGCATTTTCATATTTATTTTGTATACACTGTATTATACATCACATATAATCCAGTATGGTGTACAAATGTCATCCCTTGCACAAAAATGATAGCACAATTTGAATGAAATAACACTTGATATGTTTAATACAACCTTTGTTTTCCTGATTTTATAATAAGTATTGTATAAGGGTGTCTTGTATTATAGATGTCATTTTGCACAGTTTGAGCAGACCGAATAGTTCAGACTTACAGTTCTCTCACCCAAACTGTACAAAAATATTCTTATCTCTAATTCAGAAAGAAATGCATTGCTCAAAGCATATTAACTTACACACTAAAAGGAATACTTTATATGATCTGCATTTTCCTAATATTTATTGGGAATAGTTAAATTATAGTTGCACAGGCTTCAGTACACAATGATTTACCTATGCGACTAAGTACAGAGCTTAAAAATGACTGTGCATTAATTCATTACAAACTTAAGGGACACTGCAATTTTGTTTAATTGCAATTTTTGTGTTCCCAATAATAAGGCAGAATTAATGAATACATTAAGGGGCTGTCTTTCCCTAGTGGCTGAATTC
This sequence comes from Acipenser oxyrinchus oxyrinchus, assembly GCA_030684275.1. Lineage (NCBI taxonomy): Eukaryota > Metazoa > Chordata > Actinopteri > Acipenseriformes > Acipenseridae > Acipenser > Acipenser oxyrinchus. Next base: position 60,128,598 of record CM060252.1, read on the forward strand.
AAACAAGTCATAAGGCACTGAATGGGTAACTGCTAATGTCAAGCAGTTACTTCCTACATTAGACATTTGGTTTGTTTCTCAATTCTCCACAGGCTTAGTGAATTCTTATCACTGTGTGAGAAACAATGAAACTGCTCTGTTAGCCAGGCAGCAAACTGTGAAATAATCTACATTCAAATTGCAATCAAAGTTGTGTAGTGGTAGATGAGATTTGATCAAAATTTAATGGCCTTGTGCTTTCTGCCCAGATTGCTAAACAGGGTGGTGATAAGATAATAAAGGCATAAATCTGAAAAAGTAATTGTGTTAGACACCTTCAACCAGCTTTGTGGCTGCCCACACTGTGCTCTTCAGTGGGTAATTATAAGGCTCATGAAGTGAAAAGCAGGACAAAATCTTGAGGTTGAAACAATCCCTCTACTCTGAAGGAAGCTGTGAAGTTTAATATTCATTTCTTATTGCTTGGTAAAATACCATGTTTCAAACTATACAGCAGATATTGGACAAAGATATACAGTGCTTCCATCCCTTACAAGAAAGTGCCATGGGATTATCATTAAAAAAAATCCCATGGTGCTGTCCTATGGTAAATTGGACAGTGCAATCAGATTTATTACCATTATGGTACCATACTGTAGGACTACCACCTGATGGGACTACCATAGTAACGAATCCTGTACCTAAATCAATATGACTACCTTGGTATACAGTTCTATGGGACTAACATGGTATAAAATCCAATGCATGAATACCATGGTTTATAATCCGATAACTCATTGGACTACAATGACAAAACATGGTTAAAGAATCCTATGTGTGCCATTGATTCCAATTATTGTATTGATAGTTGGAATTCTACTGGGTTTGTACTTGTGAATATTTTCAGACCTGGTAATCCTATCGAATTATATACCATTGGATTTCATACCACATGATAATACATCACCCTGCTCTTGCAAACTAAACCCATTTCAGCCTTGGACTGGACAGGCCAACACAAATTTACCTCTGATGTATTAATCTCCACTATAGATTTTTTTTTTTTTTTTTTAAACCAGTTGCAAGGTAATTTCAACGTTACCTCTAACAATTGTTGCTAATGGATTCAAGACAACCAGAAATCAGCGCAGGAAAAAGAAGCATGCATTTTATTCTTGTTCAATCTTGTGATTTAAAAAATGCATGTGTAGTTTGAATTTAATTTCATGTTATTTAAAATGAATACCAGTGTTGGAGTTGGGAGATACGACTGAATTACCATACAAAATTGCAAATGTTTTCATAAAACCTTTTCAGATAGCCCAGGGGGGAAATATTGGTATCAAGAAACAAAGTTTTTACTGTTGTACATATGGTTCTGCAGTAAGTTACCATTATACAATATACACATTTGCATATATTTGCCTATGTTACAATAATAACAGTACATGCACGTTCTTACTTTTGCGATTTTATGAGGACTCACTCATTACAGGTAAGTGGCCACAAGTAACTTTATTCATTGCAGATATTCATTGAGCAAAGTGCGCCGCCTGTGCATCAGGCTATTCAGCGGCCACAAAATCAAAACATACAAAAAAGTGTCAGAGAAAGGGCAACAAAGTCCTCTTGGCGCACGGTAAAAAATAAAAGAAACAATTTCTGAGGAGGAGCTGAGAGTCCTTACGGCTGATGTCACTCAGCATGAAATTGAGTTATTTGGAAAAGCCTCGGCCAACATCAGTTTTGCTACCAAAGAGGCCATATAGTCCTCTATAGTGGAGAAAGTCCAGGTGTTGCCAGGAGGACAGTCAACCAGGTGATGATAAGGTGGCAGGACTTCTGGCGGCAACCAAAAGCGAAACACGCAACGCAGCACAGGCATGCAGCAGGAACAGGAGGAGGGCCCCATCCAGCTGACACTGCTGGAGAAGCAAGCGGAGAGGACAATCCATCCCAAACAAAGTTACCCTGGGTTTTAATCTCCGTCTTGTCCTTCTTCTCCGAAGGTTTTCCTGCCTGTCCTCAAGAGCCAAGTGTCGCTGCATCAGGAAGTGTACCACATCAGCCATCCTGAGGCCAATGAAAGGTCTCTGAAAGTGTGTGGCTTCTACAATGGTTTACACCTTGTCAGAGGACGTGCAAAGTTTTTGGAAGGTCAGCAATTGCCCAAGTGCAAGACAAAATCCTTACATCTCATTCTAATGTTTGCACCCACTTAGGATTCCAGATCCCCGCCCAATTCCAAACTCTTTTCACCATTTGAATAAATTTCAATATCATTTAAATGGATTAATGATGGCATACACTGCATTTTTAGTGACCACTAAGTCCCTCTTTATGCCAGCTAAACACATTTTTTGACAGCAATATGGGTGTTTTGCAGCACAAATCACTGCACGTATCCTTACATCGGCCCCTAAATATTACACCTGAGAAGGTGAAACGTGCACTAAACAAATATTAGCACAACAAACGTAAGCTTTCATACATATCAAAATTCACTTTACTTAGTTATCCAAGGGTAGTCTTTCTATAAAGTTATTTATCCAAGGATTCATGTATCCTTATGGAGGCTTTAAAAATGTAACATATAACAAAACAAAAAGCAACAGCAAAACTTATTAATTTTTTTATTTTTGGGCATTTTATTTAGTGTTGGTAGTAAGTAATTGCACATAACTTTAATCGTTTTTTACTATTTGGTTATCAGGTTATTTTTATATAAAATAAATATGCATGAAAATGAAGTAAACAATAATTCATACCTAAGCCTAAAACAAACATTAGTTAATTCAATAAAACAATTTCAACATTTTATATATATATATATATATATATATATATATATATATATATATATATATATATATATATATATATATATATATATATAAAAATGTCTGGCACTTAACACTACTTTTTTCAAAATGTTTGTAATTTTGTTGAACAAATTATTCAGTTATGTGGGGCTGAATTGATTGTGAACTACGCACAAAATGACTGTAAAATACTTGTAAACAAGTGTATTTGTTCTGTGTAAGATACAGACAAACAGACTCATTACAACAGACTAAGAATGCCACAGGCCACTGACAGTTTATGCTATGTTTGAAACCATAAACAAATCGTTCTATAGCCTATGGAGATTATGTAGATAATTGAACATTTAGATACTATATGTATTTAAATTAAAGTGTAGTGCATTATTGTTTGACTGCAATACTGGAGCCATCTTACCAAATAGATGACTTCTCTTAGATCCTCCATAACGAAATGTGCTGACAAATCAGGAGACAGTTGGTTGCTTGGGAGCTAACAACTGGTCGACTTTAGGAGGAGTGCCTTTAAGGAATGAGCTGGTAGATAGACTATATATTTTCCTTAAATTACAGACCTGTAGATTTTTCTGATTGGTAGAATATTTTGGGACTGATTTGAGTTGATACAAAAATGACATGTTACTGGAAGTCAGTATTGGAAGTTAATGCTATTTATAAGTTACCAGTACAAAGTAAACTTTGCTTTTATTGAATGGAAAAATAAGTTGCAATAATCATTCATTTATCAGTCTGAAATCTGCTGTCCCTCAAAATCTCAAGGAGAAAAAAGACAATACGATATGCTAATGTGTTCACCCTTACCTTTTAGGAAAAAAGAGATGTGGAGCCCTCAGTCAAGGTCTAGTGATGTTAGAATTTTATTCGCCATTGAGTTACAACTATTTTGTATAAGTTGTTATTCACACTTTCACAACTATTTAACAGTACCGTGTTAGTGTGGTTGTGCTGTGGCACTCATTGTTGACAAGGGGCAGGGTGTTGTAAAGGGCAGGCAAAGAAAGATTGAAACGTTTACTTAAAGGGTAGAAACCTTGAACAGAAAAAACTGGAAAAAAAACAAGGAAATACGTAATGCAGCTAAAGAAAAAAAAAAGTAATCAGTAGAGAATAAGGTTTCCATATAATTAAAGTGACAAGCTTGATCTCTAATCAAAGTGTTATCTAAACGACCAATTAAATCTCGTAAATCTAAGAAATACCGGAGGATACTAAAACCCTAACAACATTACCTAAATGATTCACAATAAAAATGTGTTGAAACCATATGATTGCCATTTACTTCATTCACAATTACATTTAAGACATGACTGTGTATTATGTAGGTAGTATGAAAAGGGTATAACTCTCCTGAGTTACAAAACACTCATTGGTGGACTACTGACAGATGAATTGTTTCCCAGTTTGCACATGCAGTTTCAAAATGGCAATGCTGATAGTGTTCCATAACAAGGCATGGGAAAGAAAGGACAGCTAGATGGGTGTTATTAGCTACTTGTCTTACAGACATCAAGCATTGGATGTCACAGAATTGTCTGATGTTCTATTCAGATAAAACAGAGGTTATGCTAGTGGGCTCACAGAACCAACTAAAAGAACATCAAAACTTAAACTAGAAATTAAGAGGGGTCATCTTTGATCATGATCTCTCATTTGAGACTCATATTAGGGAAGTTACTAAAATATCTTTTTACTATTTGAGAACTATTTGAGAAATAGTAAAAGCCAAACTTAGACCAATTATTTCTGCATCTGATGCTAGGAGACTAATGCATGCCTTTGTTTCATCTAGAATTGATTATTGTAATGCACTTTTTTCTGGTGTCCCAAAACGTGTGGTATCTAGCTTGCAGCTTGTTCAGAATACCGCCGTTAGAATTCTGCCTAAAACCAGGAAAAGTTAACATATTACCCCTGTTGTGGCCTCTTTACACTGGCTCCCTGTGCAGTATAGAATTGATTTTAAGATTTTGCTGTTAATTTACAAGGTCCTGAATGGATTAGGACCTAGTTATTTGCGGGAGTTACTGACCCTGTGTCTTCCAAACCGCACTCTGAGATCACAGGATGTGGGGCTGCTGGTTATTCCTAGAGTCAACAAAAGCAACACGGGAGGTAGGGCTTTTTCATGTAGAGCTCCGAAATTATGGAATGCTCTGCCTTCGTTTGTCAGGGAAACTGGGACTGTTACAGTTTTCAAGTCAAGACTACAAACGCACTTTTATAAAATGGCTTTTTTACCTTAGTGGGTTTTAATGCAACTTTAAATTTACTGCTTTTGTATTATGTGTATACCTGTGGCAGTTGTATGTGTGACATGCTATACACATGTATTGTGGTTGGTTCTTTTTTTCTGCTATGTACAGTGCTTTGTGATACTTTTGTATAAAAAGCGCTATATAAATTAAAATAAAAAAATAAATAAATACATACATGTTGATAATGTGTGTGGACTGTGACTGAGCCACACACACACCCTCCCCAAAGGCAACTGCCTGCAAATAGTGGAGGTTAAGGAGTTGGAAATAACAACTTGGATTACGTCAGCCACAGCCAAGTTTAGTTTTTTTTAAAACTTTAAACCACCACCCCTCCCCTAAATTTCTGACATTGTTTATAATATTTACAACTGGGGGACAGTAATGGTGAACCGGCCACAGGCAGTTGCCAGCAATGGGCTGCCACTTTCTACTCATGTTTGCATTGGTACGAATGCATTAACTGTGTCTGTTTCTTATGGGATCATGACTTTGCTTTATAATAAGGACATTGATTAACTTTGCCTGACATTTCAATTCAAACTTCCTGACTGAAGCACCCACAATGTACCAATCTGGTATGTTTATTAACATAAGAAGATGGTTCAGATGATCAGTTTATTCAAGTAGAATTAAGATGCCTTAGGCTTAATGAATTGCAAAGGCACCGACGTGGCCCTGATGTCAATTTAAAATAAATACCCTACACTTGGTTAAAACTACAAATTGTCACATTGGTCAGGGTTAGATGCCTGTGTTGAACACATGTGTTGCCAGCAGTACAAAATAATGCAGTCAGTGAGGCTCTACAGTATTATGAGAACAGTGACATAGAATGATAATGTCTGTGTCTAAACTGTACCACATGGGCTCTGAAGTAGGGGTGCTTGAGCAACATCTCACATATGATTAGTAATAGTACAATGCTCGGTACTTTCCAAAACCAAGCTTAACACCATTAAAGTCACATTAATCCTACATATGGCACAGCTATTTCTATAAAAGAATCAGAAGCAAGTAAAGAAATGTATAAACATTTACTCTGGGGCCAATTATTAAGCTACATGTGTGACTGTGCTATAGTGTGGCCCAAGTCAGGTCATTGCCCTTCGCCCCCACCACCTCCCAAAAAAAGTTATACATGTCAATGTAGACATTGAGCATTGGTAATCAGGCTATTAAACTTTCATTTCATGATAAACACAAAGCCATCTGTCTGGGTATGAATAAGACGTAGAAATATCCATAGGGGTCAAGGTTAGTTATTTCTGCAAATATCTGCAATTCTTTTCTAGTTTGTTCTGTTGATACAATATTTTCTTTTGTTTTTTAAAAATCTCGAACCAAAATGCTTTTATTTTTCATAGGATAGCTTGGTTAAATGCAATAATAGCTTGTTTCCTGACAGAGAACAGTGTAAAATACAGTTTAAAATAACCCTGTGGCTATATACATTTAATTCCCTTAGTGGCTTTTTATCATGAAACAAGTGTATTTTCTGCCAGTTTTGCCAGAATTACAAAACTTTTGTAAAAACAATGCTGAACAAAGACAATTGTTTAGAGGCTGGTTTGTGAAGGATTTCAATAATTTCTACCAACTTTCAAGGGAATGCAAGGAAAATAAGGTTAAGTTTCCTCTCAAATTTTGCACACATAGCATTTTTAGTAAATCAATTTTGTCCCCAAGGCAAATCTGCCGCTAAGGCAGTTTTGCCTCTGGGGTGGATTTGATGAAAATGCAGACAGTCTAATGACATCAGAGAGGGGCGATCTTACTCAGAGTCAGATCATCCTGTGCTGTGTGATGTAGTCTTTAAAAACTTCAGTTGCATTTACAATATATACTGTTAGGTAGGATTCTGTACACTATGAAAACACAGCTCTCTTTGTACAGTGTTAATTTTGTGATAAATTTGTCATAATGCCTTATAGTGTTGTAATATAATGGGAAATACAGTGTGTGTGTATATATTATTATTTGTTTATTTAGCAGACGCCTTTATCCAAGGTGACTTACAGAGCCTAGGGTGTGTGAACTATGCATCAGCTGCAGTGTCACTTACAACTACGTCTCACCCGAAAGACGGAGCACAAGGAGGTTAAGTGACTTGCTCAGGGTCACACAATGAGTCAGTGGCTGAGGTGGGATTTGAACTGGGGACCTCCTGGTTACAAGCCCTTTTCTTTAACCACTGGATCACACAGCCTCATTTTATATATATATATATATATATATATATATATATATATATATATATATATATATATATATATATATATATATATATATATATGTGTGTGTGTGGAAAATATGGTTACCTTCCTGAATTTATGGCATTGTTGTTAAATTTGTGTCTACCATCACATCTCATTAAAAAATGGTTTTAACTTTTCTCTCTCTTGTGACTGATGGCCCTTTACTTCCTGTTGCAATTAATCTTTGCTGATAATAATGCATATCCCCCAAACACCTCTGGTGGGTTCCTGAATAGATCAATTTTCCTGGTACTTACATTCATTAAGCCATTATATGTGTCCCCCTCCTCTCCCCTCCCCTCTCTCTCTCATGCAATAGGTGTGTGTTTTGGGGGAGGTTGGTTTTGTGCTCTTTCTGCTGAAGCTATCAATCATGCAGACAGTGACACTGCTGGGAATTCTGGGCTTATTAAACTAGTGTGTTTTTTTTAACATGTGGTAGGTCTCAAGAAAAAGACTGAATCTATAAAGCAAGTGCTAAATAATGTTCAAATGTTATGTACATTGTGGTTAGTGCGCATGGTTAAGATAACTCTTTAAAATCTTTTATTCCTCCTGATTTTGGGATTAAAAAAACAAAAACAAAACAAGGAAATATCAGTGTCCACAAGAGGTGTACTCATCCAACAGTATAAACAAATATACTGTGTGTGTGTAATGCAGTTTATGTGATTGCTGTAATTAAACTTGTGTATTTTATGGTCACATTCTCCTCTTTTTATATCTTGTTTAGTATTTCCTCCATGGGTTTGCAAGTTAATACCCTTCTTATTCAGGAGAAGTAGAGGGTGTCATTTTTATGGAGCCATCAGTTTATGATGCATTCAGTGTGTGTGTGGCCTTCAATATAGATGATTGGTCTATGTCTGTACTGACAAACATGTTCAAATCATCATGGATCCTCCCACACCCTTCACAGCAGGCACAACATGGCTTTTGGGGTTGCTGTCAAGCCCAAGGAGGTTTGAGAATGGAGAAACAAATTTATCAATAAAAAGGGGGTCCCAATGCCACCACTCTAGAATCTGTATTCTGTTCAGAGAAAAGGGACTTGTGAACAGCTGCTCCCTGTGATATAAATAATATGGAGGGCATTCTGTATGGCAAATATGCTGACTTATGTTCCTGACCTTTGTGTAAATGTATACAGGAATTGTATCGGCTCTTTTTCATTTGCTATATGGTTGCTCAATTGGAACCTGTCCCTGCCTGCTTTTATATTTATAATCTTGCCGATCATGTCACATGACATGCAAATGTGTTTCATTCTAATAATATCTTAATAGTTTTGGAAGAGTAATGCATATCTACAGTACGGGGCTGGACTGTGTTTATTCTCATTGGTTGTTTATGTCTGTGTCTGTTTGGTGTGTTTTCTGTGCTTATTTACATAAATGCATTACTTTGTTTATGATTTTAGGTCTGGTTGTTCCCAACCAAGTCCGCCTGAGCTGCGTATAGGAGAGCGTGGCCTGGTTGGGGTTGTAATGTGTTGTCGGTTACTGACCTGTGTGCTTTCCAAATAAAAGTTCCTGTTCATTTTCACATGCTGATTCCTGCTGATGTTGAACGAATCTATGAATCGACTGCTGAGGAAGCCCAGCACCCCATATATTTGATTGTGTAGATATTAGGAACATAAGACGAACATATTGATCTTGGCCTTGGCTGCTCCAATTCTAAATGAATGAGGGGTATAGAATTGAGGAGGCAGGCCTGCTTGGGAAACAAGGGTAGCAAGATGAGAGGAGAACCAGTGGTGGGATGTAATTGTGCGGGAGGAGTCGCTGAACAGTGGGTCTGATGGGAAAAATGGTTTCTTAGAGGCAATGTACTTTGACATGGATGAGTAGGGTCATACTGGTGAGTCGATTTTTGAGAGTTGAATAAAATGTCCTTGGTGGTCGGTTTTAGAGGTGCGGAGCCGGGTGAGGAAGTGTGAGTCCAGGAACAGAGAGAGGTCTCAGGAACGAATGCCTGATGCGGGGAAGCTGGAAATAGATGAGACGGTGAACTCGGAACATCTGAGAAAGCCGAAGAAATCTGTTAAACACATGGCTTCCATGACCGAGTCCTTGAAGGGGGAGAAACAGCCTTTCCGGATCGTTGATATTAGAGAATATAAGATGTCAATTGATATGGGTAGGCGGGAGGTGGAGGAGGGAGGGGAGTTCTTGAGAATAGTTAGACAAACTGCAGGGATGGATAGGATCATTGGAGAAGTTACCGACATTAGGCGGTAGGAATACTGGATTCCGGAGATGTATGATTTAATGGTGGTAGGAGCCAAGTGAAGATAGTCTCTTGCATGAATGATGAAGGCTAGGATTGATCGAACAGGATAGGTTGAATATGCATTTGAGCACAACAAGTAGGATATGTTGACCAGCCGGTAGAGTAAGATGATCTGATGGCAGGGGCCAAGGCTGCGGCCATGTATTGTCGGGCAGATTGCAGGAGATTGGAGAGTGTTGGGTTCAGTTGAGCAAGAGCAGTTGAATAGGTGGGGTTTGAAGAGGGGATGGGGATTCTAGGGGAACCAGTTGATGGAATCGTAATATCTGTAAACAAGAAAGGGCATCAGCAGCATTATTATGGGTGCCAGGAAGGTGGCGAGCTTGAATAATTAAATTGTAGGAGACTGAAATCCAGATTAGACGTCAAAGCAACTGCATGATGAGGGGGGAGGAAGAGCATCCTTTATTAATGATGTGGACTGAGGGTTTATTGTCACTGTAGAATAGAATTGATTTTCTAGACCATTGATGACCCCAGAGGTGAGCGGCTGCGGCGATGGGGTAGATTTTCAGGATGGCAGTAGATTTCAGATGAGGGGACAGATTCTGGATTTCGAGGGGGTATTTGCTGGAAAACCATTGAGAGCCGAGAAATCCGCCGAATCCGACGAGAGAAGCATGAGTGAAAAGAGCAAGGTCATGGGGAGCCGAGATGTAGTCTTTGTATATTAGACAGGCCGTTCCAGTGGAAAATTAACATGGCCCACATCCTTTATATCCTTTCTGGCTTCGGATGATATGTTGATGTATGAATTTAGGTTCTTGGCTGTTGTGGAAAGTGCGAAAAGACGAGAAATGAATGTTCTACCCTGGGGAATGATGCGTAGCGCAAAATTGAAATGTCCGAGGATAGATAGAAGGTCTCATTCCTTGATGGAGGAGGAAATCTGGAATTTATTGATGTGGGAGTGGATGCGTTCTAGCTTAGCTGGAGGGAGACTTGCTTCGAATTTTACTGTGTCGAGCGTTATTCCGAGAAATTCCAATGAATTGACTGGGCCGATGGTTTTCTCTCTGGAAAGTGGAACGGCGAGTGAAAAAAACAGGGTTCTCAGGTGATTGATTGCTTGAGCTGGAGGGTGTGAGGGAGGGGAGATAAGGACGTTGTCTATCAGGTGGAGCAGGAATGGGACACGGTAGGAGCTGAGGAGAATCCAGCAGAGTGCTTCAGAAAGAGTGTCAAATATTTTCGGGCTGCTGTAGCAGCCGAAGGTAAGTTGAGTGGAGAAATAATATTTACTGCCCCAGCAGATTTCGAACAAGTGACGTAGAGAGGGGTGGATGGGTATGATTTTAAAAGCTTCTGATATGCCAGCTTTGGCTAGCCATGAACCTTGGCCTGCTATTTTGATAGATTTTAATGGCGTCTGATATTTTAATGTAATGAAGAGAGAATTGGTCATGAGGAATGAGAGAGTTTGTTGCTTGTGAGGCTTCCACAAGGTTCTGATAGGTCAATGATAAGGCATTTCTTGCCTGAATATTTGCAAGAGTGTACATTTTTGCAAACGTAAGGCGATGATGGGATTTCGGAGAGGCCGGTGGAGAATCTGTATGACAGGCCATTGAGGTAAGAAGTGAATAACTTACCTGGATGATGCTGAAATGCTTCTGTTATAGCTGGGATGTTTATGGGAGTGGATACTACCAGTAATTTTGTTTGTCATTTGGGAGATGGACAGATTGATTTAGAGTGGGCGTCACCACAGAAGCTACACATATGGAGATTTCTGCAAGTACTGGAGTAACAGACTGCTGAATTAAAGTTGTTGCAAATCTGCTTGGCACCGGAGAACTTGAAGTTGCGACCATGTTTGTCACGGATTGATGATCTGGTCGGGTGGGGCTCAAGCGTGGATAGGGTTTGGAGCTGATAATCTTGGAATTAAGTGTGGAGGGGTGGAGCATTGGCCTATTTTAAAAGAACTGGAAGCTGCTTTTGGACAGAGGGAGGTAAAGTGCGCTGTGGATGCACAAACTCTGCAGGCGTTGGCTCGCAGACCTCTGAAAATGCGGTTAAAGATCCAGATCCGGAGAAGACCAGTCAACGATGTGGTTATCAGCTGATAGAATGGAGGCAGCTTTGGCTGAAAAGGCCTTGTGGTACTCATAAAACATGGTACTCCCGTATCTAACAGAGAGCTCCACAATATAGAAAAGATATTGATCCAGCTCAAAGCGACGGTGTGGATAGACTGAGGAGAGAACGTCACGATATATGGAAAAAGTAAGGACAAACTCTCCCAGAGTTAGATTTTTAAAAAAGCGTGGATCGCTAGATTTTAGGGTAACTGACAAATCCCCACAGTACAGAACATGGTGATCCAGAAACTCAGACGTGGCAATCAAAATAGAAACTAAATTAACGTCTTTACCTTCTATAATTTGCTTCCGAATATTTGGAGAGTGGAGACTGATAGTGGAGGCTGAATGGGAACCAGATGCAATTGCAGATGAGAGATTGTATTCAGGGATTACAATGGTGGGGACCGAGGTTGAGGTACCGGAAGCGGAAGCCGCTGCAAGATTGGAAAGTAGAGAGAAAGTAGGAATGACTGCTGCTGCTGTTGTTGTTGTTGAAGGTGTGCCGCAGCTTTCGAAATTGTCGAACCGGGCGTTGATGGTTAAAATAGAGTTTGCAATAGGCTGGATCAGATCTTTTAATTCGCTGAAAATAGTGTGGTGAAGGTGGAGGAGGGGATCCTCTGCTGAAGCGGAGAATCAAGCCGGTTCTTCAGGAGCTGATGCAGTGGTGGAACGGGGGAGTGGCATCTGCCTGCTGCTGCTATTCCTTTATCGAATAAAGCTTTCAAGAGTTTGGCAATGGGCCAGTCTTTATAATGAAGCCGTGATGGAGGATGAGTAGTAGACTGCTGTTTGGAACATTGTGGTTGCTGAGCTGGAAACTGAATGTTTGGAGTGGTGACAGACAATGTGGAGCCGCTGCAGCGAAAGAGAAAGAAGCTGCAGAATGAGATGTATCTCAAAAGCAGGTAGGAAAAATCATTTCTTGCCCAGAATCGTCCGAGTCGGACGAGAAAACAAAGCAACGAGGTTTCGGAAGAAAATAAGGCACAATTTGAAGAGTCTACACGTTCGCTACGAAGTGAAAACACTAGAAAGGGGAAGTGTGTATGATTGTGGCTTAAATAGACAATTAGTAATGATAGACATTAATTAGGAAGCCCCAACTCCCGCCCCCTGAATCTCACACAAATGCTAACATGTAGCGCCTATTTTGAAATATACAGGCCCAAAGCTCAGGCTCATGTGTTCACAGTCTATATCAAAGAATAGGTAACTAGGTATTATGCATACTTTGGTAGATAACAGTACAAATAAATTATGATGGCTGGTTTCTATGGCACAGTTCTACATTTCCACAAGAAAAGTTAGAGATAGACAAGTTTGGCCTGTGGCTTAGTTGGTTTACTCCACTTAAAAGATATGCTTTAAAACACCAATTATTTTCAATTAGATTTAAATTTGAGGACATAGCACTGCAAGAAGGTGAAGGGGAAATGGATTTAAAGCAGTAAGCGGTTCTTTTTATAACAGTTTGTTTTAAGTGGTTAATTAATTCTTTATAGTTGGCTCCTAGATCAAACACACACACACATACCACGGATACAAAAGTTCAGAAAATCCAATTTCCTAATCTGTGCCAGCTAGCAGTTTTGAAAAGATGGTCCAAGTCAGTTGGTTGGGGACTATTCAGAATTAATTCTTAACTGGAATATATGGAAGTATCACTTATGCTGCTTGATGAATTCTTAGTAAGTACATTTTTAGGACTCAACACTGTAATATTCATTGATTTACTGTACTGCATTTTCTAATTTTACAATGTTCATACATAACCACAAAACGTATGTAAGATATAATAATACATGTATTTGAAACTTGTGTAACATTTTCACCTTACCCACTTGATTATACTAGATACACACATATTTTATTTCATTTGGCTTAATCTAAGATTTGACAGTTTAGCTGCTCTGTATCTACATGATCAATTGATCTAAGACCGACCCATTTAATTCTACTCCAATTTCCACTTATATATGAACAAAAATGAATATACAATACTAACGCTATTGTTTAAAACAGTGTTATCAGAACTTACAATATTTCCCCTACACACTTGCAATATTTCTTATACACGAGAGAATAAAAATAACTTTTGTTTTCTGTTTTCACATCAGAAAGCAAGCAAAGAACTGAACGATCTTCAGCACAAAAGAAAGAGTGGATGGGAGGTAAAGCCATGATAATGTTGCTAATATTAATAAGCAAGACAATGGAATTGGAAGCCTTGGCTATCACACCTAGTTGATACTGTAGATTTACCAACTCAATATAAGGATACCTTAATACACATTTTGTAAACAACAGAAATGCCAGGAAACTGACAATTGTTTTTGAAACCGTGAAGGAATCAACAGTATCCTACTCATCCAATGCATTATTTCTATGCAGCGATTTGTATTCTCTACACAGGATGTGCCTTGAAGGTCCCACACATACTAAAAACAAAATCTAATTACCTGTATGACAAAAAATGGCTTTTGCCTTCTCAGCAAGACAGCCAATTCTTTAATGGACTAAGAATGTTCTTCCTTTTCAAACCTTTAAATAATGTTCCATAACTATAAACGCTCAATAGTGCTGAATTTGGAAATACTTAAACTAAAATTCAGTGACAAACAGTTTGACTAGAAGTATTTTTCAATGTCTGAATACATTAAAACAGACTTCTATTCTAAATATGTGTTACTGAGTAAGTTACAAGAGACATTTTTAAACTCTAATACACATTAAAAAAAATAAATACATAAACCAGATGGCATCATTAATGACTAATGTAACAGACTCTCTAGACCCAAGTTTATACTGGTATCAAGAGAATTTCAGAAGGCTTCCAGTTAAATATCCCATTTATTCCACTCATAAGTAGAACTTTACATAGTATGCTCGTGCCTTTAGCATGTATGAGTTATGAGCTCTTGCTCACATGGTTCCTTATGGGATATATGGAATATGCTGTCCTAAAAGATGTCAATAGTTATTATGTGCTGTAAAACTAGTCAGCTGAGATGTGTGGTTTGGAGATCCCTGTACTTCACATTCAAATACAAAAATACTGAAAGGTCATGAATATTAGTATATGAAACATAACCAAATTCCCTACAGATTCAGACCTTCAAATGCATTTCTTGACTCTTAAACAGTGTACAGTAAATCAGCATTATGGTAACCCAGGGGTGCAAATTTGGCACTATGGTGCTAGATTCTAGTGCCAGGGTACCTCATATAGCACCGGCAACATGAAATTATGGCAATTCCATACAACCATAGATGATGATAGTTTCTCATTGCGTCTAGACTACTCAAATGACCCACCCACACTCATCCACATAGAGGAGAGAAGGTTCGTGTCATGTGAGAAGTTTTGAGGGGTCTTGATTAGGGCGGTAGTTGATAATTTAGCACCAGTAGGTGCTCTATTGGTAAACTTTAAAAACAGTTTAGCATCAATTTTCAAAACGATTTGCACCCCAGTAACCTGACTGGAAGCACATCAAAAATAATAGTAAGTACCATGCTGTATTAAGTACAGTTAAACAGCATGGTCATAGCTTACTAAGATGTTAAGAAATATTCTTCACTTAGATTAGAGTTAGTTTTTTTATGAACTACTCAAAAGTACTTTTGTCATTAAAAATACCTTTTAACAATGGAAACCCATGACCACCTCATGATGAAAGAGCGATTAAACACAGTTTGCACTTTTTTTTCCACCTCAACAAAAAAAAAAGATTGCAGTTACAAGACTAGAATCAAACATTGTCCAACATTCCTTAAAAGGTTTTAAAGCTGCAGTTTCCAACAACGGTGCTTTGTAAGGTTTGTCTGCTGGGACAAGCTTTCTTTCTTTCACTGTGCTGATTGTTATTATGCACAACAAAAAGAAGATTCATAAAGTCATGTGTTAGATTCCAATAATAATATAAATGGAAAGTTACCCCCACACCCCAAACAAAGTTTTATAAAGAATTTAGTCATGAACACATTTTTTAACAAGTCACTTCCGATTTGTTTGCACATGATCTCCTTCTATTCAGGTAGCAACAGAAACTGTATAGGTGTTAATTGCCTTATTTTTTAAAGACATATAACAAAAGTTATAACAAAAGAACAAGTTGGAACTATATTTCAATGCTGGATAAATGAGATCTCGGAATATTAAGTAACTATTTCCATATACACATTAATTATTGAAGTTTCATTACATTTAACCACAGCACACAATGATAAAAAGCTTAACACAAAAGAGTTGAAATACTCCACTACTGCATTAATTTCATTTACAAAAATGTTTATCCATAACAAAGTATTTAGAAAAACAGCTGTTCCTTTAATCACACTGCATGTCAATCCATCCATGTTGCCTCAATAATTAACATGGCATTAATTGGCTGCCTGTTGCTCACTGCATGGATTGTAGAATTCTACATAACATGAAAACCACAACTTCTGTGAGTCCTTATTGTGTAAATCAGGTTTGTGATCTTTTTGTAGGTATGATTTTAAAACAAATCTATCATTGTAAAATGAAAATGACAAGTGATCTAACCACTTGGTTTACCAGATCCACTCTTGCCATACAATTTAATTTAGAGGGGTGATATTACAGGAATGAGGGTTATTTACTAATTGGGAGAATACATCTGAAATTAGGGAAATAATTAAACCGCTAGGACATTCTACCTTGCTGGGTTATAGTCACTGTTGTCAAGATGTGTCTATGATGTCATGTGTCTCCTGCTGAAGAAAGATTACCTGTTTCCCTACCACCACAGTGCAGCAGCAACAAACAAACAACATCAAAAGTTTGTGACATGGTTAAATGCCAAATTACTCTAAAGAGGTGTTGACTAGTTGCTGAAAGTTGTATAACACAATTGTTTTGTTTACAGTGTCCCAATATTAAAAGAAACTTCAATGACTAGAAGTACTTTTCAGTGTCTTTTTGCCACATTTTCCCATAAAACATATTAGGAGATTTTGGTAGGTCCTATAAGAAGAATTCTATCTCCTGGTGGATAAAATTATTTACAAAAACAAGAAAGACAGATAGCCCCAGTAGTAAAATGAGATACCACTCATTTACACAGGGGCAAAGTTTGACAAATGAGTGAGACAGAGACATAGGAAAAACAACGTAACATGATCCCAAGGGATGAAACCAGATTATCCTCGCCCCTACACTACGCCTGTTAAAACAGCCATGTTGTTTTCAACACTGCAAGAGATGATTGACAACAGACCATGTATGTACTGTGTATTTTTTTTGGTTTTTTGGAAAAACTGTAGGCTTTGGTATTTCTAAATCAGAGTGAAAAATTGCCATCCTGTCTCTCTCACCCCTTCTGCCAAGGAAATAGTATCAGTCAAGTGTGAAAAACGCTCAATGGCAAGCACCAATTAACTCCTTTGTTCTATGTAACTGGGGTACTGCTAACTGATTTCCATAGTCTTGGCAAAAAGTCATTGTCCTTCCTGTTAACTCCCACTCTGGTTCCACATATTCCTTGAGCTGGTTACAAATAATATACTTTTTTTTTTCACAGTCCATATCTAAGGTTTATCTAAGGCCTACAATTTAAACTTCATCCGCCAGGAGTGTCTGATTGTACTCTTTAAGGTAATCTTTTTTTTTCTAATGATGTGCTTAAGTATAAGAAGCTTTTTTTCAGACATCACCATCACCACAGAATTTGGTATTTCTTTTTACAAGCAAATATTTGTCAGTTTTTAAATTCTTGGGCAATTAACAATATGTTAATGAACCTGCCTTTATTTGGGTATTTAGTTTTTTTCAGTTTTCTCTCAATGATACTTAGATACACTATACAGTGTTACTGACATCACTGAGAAGCTTAGGTCCATTGGTTCCAAGGGTACATGTGAAATGTTTTAGTTACTGTACATTCTTTTTTTAGCAGCTAAACTTGATCTTTTTCATATTGGATTCACTTCTGTGTTTTTACCAGCAGGGTCCTTTTTCCTCTGCAGAAATACTGTAAAATGCACAGCATATAAATATATCTTTACTTTTATAATAACAATGAAGCTAAGCTTCTATGCCAAGTCTATTTTATTCTTAATGGCACTGGGGAAATAAAGAATAATTGATACTTCTCATGTTTTAAGTCAAGTTCTGTCTATTGTAATCAAGAACACAACATCTATGAAATATAATGTATTGTGGTAACAACGAACTGTTGAGTATAAAGTTGTTGTTTTTTTTTAGAAACTGAGTAATGCTCAAGTTATGAATAGGAATGAATTAAAATGTATACCATTGCTCTCACTGTTCTCAGATGGAAAGCATTTAACAATTTAATTCAGTCAGTAGTTTTGTCACTTGTAAACTACTCTCTGATAGCATGACTCAACAATAAAAAAAAAACCTTTGTCACAAACAGTCACCAGGTTTCACATTTTGTCGAGGAAAACCATTTAGCTCTCCTTTGCTCTGTCTTCTGCTGGGAAATTAATGTCTTATTCTACACAGTCAGAGTACAACATTTTTCATTTCATTAGTAGGTCTTAATATAGGCAATGAGAACAAGGTTTGTTAATTTATTAAAGTCAAAACTATCATGTCCTATCTGTTTGAATACAATACTGGAGGCTTGGAAGGACTAGAGACTGGGAGTCAGACAACCCTGCTTCCACAATCTGTCTCAGCCAAAACTTTGTGTGAGACCCCTGGAGCAAGTAGCTTGTGTCTCTCTCAGCTTCAAAACTGGTTTACCTGCTGGACTGGAAACAAGAGGTGGCAACTTGCTTTGACAGTCCTTGGGGGACGAAAAAAAAAAAATGAAGCTATCAAAACTTCAATTGAATTTGCAAAGACAGGTACCAATTATCCACTTTTTGTTCTTGATAGTTGAGTCTTAGCAGGCCAATCTGGCTGTAAAGTCATAATCTGTCTCTGGTGAGATCCCAGCCACCCCACACACACAATTGGTGATTCTAACTCGGCTCCTCCCAGCCCCTCCTGGGCCCTGGATTAGAACTGGTATAACAAATGGCTCCCCAGGAATGTGTTTTTGTTGCAGTTGTGGCCACAGTGTGGTCAGGTGATCTCCTGCTGGGAGTCCCTCGGGCCCTCCTGCGCCGCCTTCTCTTTCGCAGAAATGTACTGGTGCAATAAATCTAGTGCACTCATGGAGAAAAAATAAAGTGGAGACTCCCAAGAGGGGGTAAGAGGGGGAGGGGAGGGGTGAGGTGGTAAAGAAAATCCCAGAATAAGTGGAAAACCAGAAATATGCACTACTGTTCTTTCAAGTTACTCTTTTTAAAAAAAAAAAAAAAAAAAAAACTTTGGTGCTACCAAATTACTGACTTAATTCCATGAAGTTGTGTGTGTTGTGTGGTTTTGGGATAGTGTTACCTACAGAATTTAGTTTGACAGGGATTTAAAATAATTAGGGGTACAACAATACCTCTCTAGTGGCTTGGAAGTTAGTAATGATGACCCCCTTACAGTTAATGCATTGTGTAAGAAAAAAGGTGTTATTGAAGGTATCCTCTTGGGGTGGAATGGGTTGGTATACCCATTCAGTTTTGGAAGGGGTAGGATTTATGCCCCCTATATAACTTTGCATGCAGGTGTTTTTCAGTGTTTTTAGTGTTGGGGTTTGAAATGTAATGCTACCTTTCAATAATATTCTTAGTCATAAATGCATTGGACTGCAACCTGTGTAAGGGATTGGAGATTGATCTTTATTGAGGAGGTATCTGCACTATCTGCAGTACTTTATAGACACAGATTGTCTAACAGGGTATAGTCTGTGTTTCATTAATTCCTATTTCAAATATCGATATAAAAATAAACATGCTAAAAACATTGCCCGACAGTGAAGTTACCACTTTTTTTTTTTTTTTATAAATTTAGTCGTTGCCAATTATTTTTTATTATTTTCTCCCAACTTGGAATGGCCAATTATTTTATTATGCTCAGCTCACCGCTACCACCCCTGCGCTGACTCGGGAGGACGAACACACGCTGTCCTCCGAAGCGTGTGCCATTAGCCGACCGTTTTTTTTTTCACACTGCGGACTCACCTTGCAGCCACCCAAGAGCTACAGCACCGGAGAACAACGCAGCTTACAGGCAAGCCCGCAGGCGCCTGGCCAGACTACAGGGGTTGCTGGTACGCGGTGAGCCGAGGACACCCTGGCCGAACTAGCTCTCCCTCCCCCCGGGCGGCGCTCGGTCAATTAAGCGCCGCCCCCTGGAAGCTCCCGTCCTCGGTCGGCAAAGGAATAGCCTGGACTCGAACTCGCGACGTCCAGACTATAGAGCGCATCCTGCACTCCACGCGGAGCGCCTTTACTGGATGCGCCACTCGGGACCCCCCGTGAAGTTACCACTTTTTAAACCACTTTCTTCCGCTATAGATTTTCTTTTACAAAAATGATAATATGATCAGGATATGTGTAAACTACGGCTGAGAACTGCACCACAATAAGGTGTAATTTTATAATGCTGCTTTACA
The DNA here is from genome assembly GCA_030684275.1 of Acipenser oxyrinchus oxyrinchus. Taxonomy (NCBI): domain Eukaryota; kingdom Metazoa; phylum Chordata; class Actinopteri; order Acipenseriformes; family Acipenseridae; genus Acipenser; species Acipenser oxyrinchus. The sequence continues at coordinate 60,148,804 of CM060252.1, forward strand.
AATATGTTTATGCTGTTACTATGTTGTAAAAATTATATATGTGTATATGAAGGGGTTCTGGTGACAAAAAAAAAACAAAAACAAATGAATGTGACTCATATACTGTTGGGTATGTATTATTATTATTGTTACATTTATTGTAGATTTTTAAGACCCCTTAAGCGTAGCTACTTCAGTTTTAAATAACCTGACCCTCTGGTTGACACGTGACCCTCTGGTTGACACGTGACCCTCTGGTTGACACTTGAGTCCTCTCTTGCCTTTTGCTTCCGACCTACTCACATGTCCTGCGCTCCTCGGCTACTTCTGTCCTGCAACTGCACACACCACAGACAGGCAACACATATTCTAATACTGTTTTAAAAATGAGGTAAAAATAAACAGATGAGGAGAGACAGCTGAGTTGAACACTTTCTGAACAGAATGGGCCCTGGTAGATGTACAAAAACTACATTACAGCTGCACTAGAGGAAGATAGAAATTTGACAAAATACAAAAAAAAACAGACATACAATGGCTGCTCTTGTTTTCTCCATTCATCAGATTCAAGCCTTATTTGTTTGCAGATAATATTGACAGATATAAATACAGGGACCTAAAGTTGTTTCACCGCCTATTTGTCAATGTATCTCTGAGGAATACCCATATCCTTTTGAGTTTGTGACATTTCTTATCTTCAGTGCCACTAATAATTTCCTCCTGGGAGGAATGGCAAGGATACAGCATACACACTTCACGAATATATACAGTATTTGCTCTTGTAAATCCCAACCTCTTTTGTTCCTGGCAGACTTCCCTTCAATGGGGTTTTGTGAAACCTAATGAGCCCCTGTCCAGCAGGACAACAAGCATGTAGGGATCATATTTCACCTCTCTGTGGATAATGTTTCACAGGAAGAGGGATTCTACAGTAGCAGTGGTTGTAAAGCCATTCCCTTTTAAGGCTCATCCTCCTGTTAAGAACAAAGCAGTTAACACAAGTATACTTCTTCTAGAGACATCATATTTTCTGCTATCCTCAATACAATGTATAAGCATTCGCGTGATATTCTACAACTCATAACGGTTATATTTACCAAGCTTTTGTATGGTTATTATCTCAAGTATATTTACCTTTTGTTCTAGTAGAATAAATAATTTTATGTCTGATGCAAACTTCCAATCCGATCACTTTTAGATGACACACATATAACCCTGCTGTTTTATGCACGGCTACTATGAATTTATGTACCTTGTCTGTGAAAGTGGCATGAATTCAAATAAGATTATGTTAAAAATATATCTTACATAGTTTATTAGCCATGATCATTCATCACAATCAATTCTGTTTTCATCATGAGAAAGTTAAGAGGAACATTAGGATGCATTTGCCGGGAAAAGAAATTCTTGCAAACTTATTTTTTATTAACATTTGATAGCATTTGAGCAAGCAACACTCCAGTACTTGGTTTAATTATGTCGCTGGCAGAAAGCCAGTTTTTGCTAAAACATTTTGCATTTAAATGTTTCTCACAGAAATGTACTGGTAATATCTTTCATTTTACTAAATTAAATGAAATCTTATATTGATATTTCATGTGGTCCATCAGTTCTTCTTTAAGTTATTGTGAATTAATCCCAATTTGTGATATTAAAAATCAAGGGATTAGGCTAAATAGGCAAAACTATGAGTCATAATGCTCAAACTGTTGTGTGCAACAGCTCAAGAAACTCCCTTAACCATTAAACTGCATATTTTGCTAGCCAAATGTTTTGCACATTATAATACAAGTCCAGGTTGAATATATAAAATCAATAATAAAAATTATTCTTTTAATTGCAGTAAATTAAATAACGTTTTCTTTTTCATTTAATTATTTATTCACTTATCAGGTTGAATATAATACTTGAATGGTTTTGTGTATATATATATATATATATATATATATATATATATATATATATATATATATATATATATATATAAACTCTACCTTCTCACTAATCTATTTTGTATTTATTTAATTATAGTGTAATAGTATGATATGGTGTATATTTGTTATCATTGTCATCAAACAAGTTAATCCTCCTTCTAGTCAATGCATGTATCTTTAAAATCTTGAGTCTTGGTTTATAATAGCAATACATCAAGTCAGTTACTGAATTAATGTATACTGCTGAAAACTGATGAGCAATGTGATTTGCTGCCGTTAGATCGTATGGCTGCATAGATATTATTTTCAAGTAAACCAATTGAGTAGCCCTAGGTGCCCCAAATTCTTTTTCTTTTTGCTCCAGATTGTTACTAGAAAGCTTTAACAGAAAGGTAAAAACACCATTTAGCATTCTAAAAGTAATAATAAACAAGACTAATTGCAAGACCCTAAACTAAATGTCTGAGTTGTTCATTTCATTAGCATGTTGGGGGCATTTTTCCTTTCTAAAAATAAATCATGTTAATGAGAATATTGGGTTAAAAAATGTGGAGAATCCATTATTACTGAAAGAAAGTGTAAATGCTTTTGTTTGAGACTCTGAACATATGGCTGTGGTTTAAACACATACTTCAAAACTCCAAAGTAATAACAATACAATAAAATAAAATAAATAAATAAATAAACATTTGACACATTTTCCATAAGCGATCCATTAACATTCAGAAGAAAGTCTTGCTTTAGGGCTTTATTAGAAGTATTAAGTTGTTTCTTATTTGTTTTTACATTTTTTTTCATTATAGAAAAATTCTTAACAATTTGGAGCAACAAGCTTTACAGATCAGTCTCTAGACTTTAAAATGTTGTTGTACAACCAATGTTTGCTAAACACATTTAAAAAATACTGAACAGCGTATTGGTATAACAACTGTCCTTGAATTTAATGTCATGAAAAGCTTTTGGTTCAGATAAAAAGAAGGGTCATGTAAAGTGTGTGTAAATCACTTGGTTGTGTAAGTAATGAAGCTCAAGATTATTGGAAATAACTGTTTATGTTTATAAAATATGTTATGTCTTAATTCCCTTTACCACAGAGGTTTGAACTGTTATCACTAGATTTTTTTTTTTTTTTTTTTTTTTTTAATATCCCACATCTATATTGGCATATTAGCTATAATTTCTGTTTTACTTAGTGGAGTTGAGTTGGCACTAAATACAGTGGCTTGATTATAAAAAAAAGTCACAATAGTTTTGCCTTTGTACTGGGACTCAATGCAATTTACATTTGCCCAATTCCGGCTAAACCGAAAGGCTTAATTCTTTCACTGGTCAAATGGTATTCATATGTACTTGCGATTGAAATGTATTAGAAGCACTCTTGTGACACAGTATGGTATAAGTACGATCTGAGAATTGTCCTGGTAACCACCCCAATTATGATATATTTCAGAAAATAATAGTTTGAGAGGCAGACCTTTTTGGTACATTAATATGTCTTTGTACATGTGTCCAGTTCTGATTAGGATTCCAGGAAAAAAATAGCAAGATAAAAAAAATCCTGTCCCATGAAATAATTAATTACGACCTCTTAGAAACATACAGGTCATAGTTTTATTTTTTATATTGGCCTGTGAGTGTATGTGTTTGTATGTGTGCATTAATAAGCCTTAAGGCCTGGTCACACAGGTGACTTTTGTTGACGGCAACAAGAGGAACACATTTGTTGTCTGGGTGTTGCGTGAATCGGGCCCCTTAACCCGGCGTTCGGTTCATTTTGCGGTGGTCACACAAGAGACAAGCATACAGTCTTCAAGCTGGCAACACACAGGCAACAACTTAATGCAACCAAATATAAACATGCTGCGAAAGCAGACTACAATATAAAAATGTACTAATTACATTAACAAATCTGTAGTACCTTCTTAATTAAATTAAGAAAAGTATACATTAGTAGAGTTATTTAGTTAGTAGGTCTACATATTTAATATGCCAAACATAATAAATATTCATTATCCTAAACAATGTTTTCAATACCTTTAATTCTAAGCTTTTGAGAGCAAGAAGGCAGACCTGAGATTTTTTGATTTTTTTTTTTTTTTTTTTTTACTATTAAAATGGAAGATGTTATGATTGGGGTTTAATGTATGAATGACAGGCATACTGCATAGACAGCAAATTAATTTAAAATAAAACATATTTTTGGATGAAATGCAGGAATCGGAATGTACCATACATGCTGTCTGTCTGACTTTATGGTTATATCCTTATTATCATGTGACACTACTATCAAATATGATTGGCTGGTATTGAAAATGTTGCCCTCGTGTCGCCTGAAAAATAGAACATCGTCCTAAATTGGGAGACACTGGAGTGTTGACCAGGGTGGTCACACGAGGTGACAAGCTGGCAACATCTGTCGTCCCCTTGTTGCCGTCGAAAAAAGTCGCCTGTGTGACCAGCCTTTACATACGTTATAAAGACTATTTAACAAAGTTGCTTGTTTTATCTTATGTCAACTTTTGTGCAAGAAGATCTCGTACATGTTGCTAGGGGATAGCAATTTTGCAATCTGATTGATATTTAGGGTTCGTATTAAGTTTAAGATTTAGGATAGCATTGTGATTTAAGGTGTTCCTGCAGCATTTGGTTCTGGATGAATCAACAACGTCCATCTGAATTTTCAGCACAAATGAATTACACAATTAACTACTGATCAATACGACACATAGTATAACTATGTTTTAGACGTATCTACAGATCCACAACTATATATTGGCAATTGTATGTTGACTGCCACATTGTGAGACCCTTGGGAAACAAACAAAAAAAAGCAAAAACAGAGGAGCTGTGCAGCATATGCTATGGATTGTTAATCGAGTTGTATTCAAAGATCTGTGTTGGTTGTAATTGAGTGTATGAACAACTGAAGTGAACCACACCTATACCGTAACCCCATGGGGATGCCTGGTTGTGGCCCTGGAGTGAAGCTCTTTATGTGAATGTTTCAGATACATATCCCAAGATAAATTAATATTGTAAATGAAAACTAATACCAGTTCAATTAATTTACAAGTTATATAAAGTACAGGTTACACATCTGGTCACAAGGGACTATAGGAGTCTGTAATTATAATCATTGGAGTGGATTACACAGCAGTCATGAATGACTTGTCGTCTTATTATATTGAGATCACAAAGGTCTATTCTACTATAAAGAATTAAATATAATGATTATTTTTAAAAAAATGAAAGGTAACATATAGCTTCTCAAGAAAAGTGAAAACACAGGAAACTATAATTTCAATACATTTTGTATACTATTTAGATTAATATATTTTTATATAAATATTGTAATTTATTGTTTGAATGCATTACTAATGCTTTATTAATCCATTTTTTAATCTGTTTATGGACATTCTGAAGGTACAATCTCATAACCAACCTGTGAGTTATATAATGAAAACTGTTTTCATCATGATAACTGGTAATGCTAGGTGAAACAAAAGATGATTATTTGTATCCAACCGCAGTGTTGTATGGTATCGCTACCATAAATTTAAATGTGAGAAGGGGAATGCTGGATTAAAATGTAGCACACAGTCAGTCTGACATGTTCTATCAAGTGAGACCACAGTACTAAACAATCCTTAATGGCTTTGTTTGAGGAAATGTAATGTTTTTGCTTCACTATGTTGCATTTTTGCCTTTACAAATGAATCTTGAATGATATTACCCTGCATCCCCGAATTAAGTTATATTATCAAAAAAGGAGAAAAGACGATAGAGGAAACAATTAAATGAAAAATAATTAATGAAATAGTTGCTCAGTGTAAATATTACACTACACAATATTGTACAAAATTTGGAAGCACAATAAACAACAACAACCTCTATTGCCAAATAAAACCTAAATAAACAACAAAAAATTCTAGTGGATAAATAATAATTTTGTTGGAACATTCATCCATGTATTCACAGCCACCAACAATTGGTTTTCAGTCAACTTAGAGCCCTCTTGTCTGGGGCTGTTCAATAAACATTTGTCCCCTGCTACTGAGCTGTCAAAGCCCAGTTTTCCATTTCAGGGTTCATTCTAAGAGAACACTACAGCACACTCCGCCCTTCTTAGAAAGTTTTCTCTTTCATTACACAACAAAAAGGAATGCCAAAGAATGCGCACTGAAACTGCAATGTCAGCTGGGGGCTGGGTACTAAGCTGGTGGATCAATGAAGAAAGCCTGAGTAACTGAGTAAAAAGGCAACCATATTATAACATATGAAATAGTATCTTATTGAAATAAGTCAAAAATGATATTGGGGCTGTGGTAAACTGGTCAGCTATGTTGAGTATAGATATTTCCAACACAAAGATAAATAATGAAACTGCCACTTCTTCTAAAGTCTTAACTAAACACCCATATACATTTTGATCTGATCAGTTTAAGATGTTCTTTATAATTAATGGGTCCTATTCACAAGTCTTAACTCATGTTTTATTTAAAGTGCTTGTACACTTTCTCTAGGATTAGTGAGAGTGGTACAAGTGCATGATGCATTTGTACAGAAATAATAATAATAATAATAATAACTAGAACAGCCAGGCAGTTTTATGGCTTCCAAGCCCCAGTAACAGTACCAAACACTTAAGCAATTATTGGAAGAAGCGGGTTTAGTTCTTGATATTTGAAAAGTTTAAAATCAGTAACCTTACCAGTTCCCAAAAAAATGCGTCGGGCGGCCATCTTGGTTCACGCACAAACACCATTTTTGAAAAAGACATTTGTACTGACACAGGCATGATGATTTTCAGGTTTGGAGTTAATCAAGTAAACCGTTTTTAAACTGAAGCAGTTTTAAATTTAATTTGAAAATGTAGATCTGGCAGCCATCTTGTTTAACAAAACAACACCATTTTGCCATATTTTGAATTCTATTGTCACCGGGATGATGCCTACCAAGTTGGGAGTAAGTTGGTCAAATTGGTTTTCGAGTAGAAGCAGTTTGTTGTTTGGTGCGCATGCAAATTTGGTGGCAGCTAGTTTGATAGTAAAATTTATCGCAACCTCTGCTTCGCAAACTTGAAGCGGGTTTGTTTGCTGATGATATATGCCAAGTGTCAGATCAATCACTTCACCGGTTCCCAAGAAGAGGATTTCGAAAGGTTTTTAAAAAAAAGTGTCATATGGCCATTTTGATTAGGTCAACACCATTTTTGGAGTTAGTCAAGTAAACCGTTTTGTCAACTGAGGCAGTTTTAAATTTAAGATATAAATGTACGTCCATATTGTTTCACAAAACAACGCCATTTTGATATATTTGTATTCTGTTGTCACCGGGACGATGCCTACTGAGTTTGGAGTTTGTTAGTCAAACGGCTTTCGAATAAACAGAGTTTGCTTTTAGGGGCGCGTTTCGATAAAATTAGTGGCAGCCATTTTGATAGTAAAATTTATTGCAGCAACTTCTGCTTCGCAAACTTGAAGCAGGTTTGCTTGCTGATGACATATGCAAAGTTTCAGATCAATCAGTTCACCATCTTGGTTGACGCGGGAGTGCATTTTTTTTGCATCTGAACTGTAATCTACACGGAATGATACCTACCAAGTTTCATGTTGATTGGTTACACCGCGTGCAAACAGGAGCAGTTTGAAGTTGATGGAAGAATAATAAGAAAAAATCCTTACAATAACAAAAAGCTTTCCAGCCATTCTGGCTGGGATGCCCAATAAGTAGTCGTCGTAGTAGTCGCAGTCGTATTATTTTCCTTAACATATTTACCAGCACAATATACTCAACAAACAGCAATTGAAAACTGATTGATTTGGGTTGAAATAAAAAAAAAATAATAATAATTCTAGCAGATTCTGAATGAGAGGTGACAGTTTGTTCAGCTGGAGATACAACACAGTTTTATTTCTGAACTATACAGGTGAAATTGCCCAGGCATGAAATAAAGAAAGTGAATGAGTAAAAGAATAGTGGCTTTGCAAGTTTTAAAGCCCTGGTGCAATCTAGTATTATAAAACAACTGTTTGCAAAGGTTTAATATACCTATTGGAATCTGTTGATTCTTTCAGGTGATAACCGAGGTCCACACCTTTCTGATTTGGAAGTGCTATTGTTGCTAGCAACCAACGTATGTTGGTGTGGATGTGTTGTCAGGTGAACACCAATGAGAAAGCAAGAGATGAAAGTAAAAATGAAATAAGAGAAGGAAAGTCTGGGGTAATAAAGTGTTGACGGACCCTGTCTTTAATGAGAGGGATTCCAGAAACTAAAGGACTAAGAGTAATGTTTTTGTATGAATGCATTAAGGGGGGGGCAGCAGTGTGGAGTAGTGGTTAGGGCTCTGGACTCTTGACCGGAGGGTCATGGGTTCAATCCCAGGTGGGGGGCACTGCTGCTGCACCCTTGAGCAAGGTGCTTTACCTAGATTGCTGCAGTAAAAAACCCAACTGTATACATGGGTAATTGTATGTAAAAATGTGTAAAAAAATAATGTAATTGTATGTAAAAATAATGTGATATTTTGTAACAATTGTAAGTCACCCTGGATAAGGGTGTCTGCTAAGAAATAAATAATAATTAAGCACATATGCAGATTCTGACTAAATGCTTCTATTACATTGTTTAAAGATTCCTTTGTAAACAACACTTACCCAAGCGATGCCGGATTGTACAGGTTTTACTATAAATGTTACATGAATGTTGATGACCTGCAATCCCATGTGTGAAGCCTGACTGTTTTATATTGGGGATTGCCATACAGTCAGACCTACCCTTGCACCTCAATCCACAGAAAAGACACCTTACAAATGGCGCCCAACATGTGGCGTCACTGTAATGAACAGGCATATCAGCCCGTTGAATGGAAAGACAAGGGCTGGATGTGAACCACAAACTATACAGTTCAAAGACCAATGTCTTACCATTCCGCTAAAGAGCAAGCTCTGTAGTCGAAAGATACTGTAAGTACATGTCATATACTGATGTCAGTATTAACTCATCAGCTGCAAGAATGAGATCTATTACGCAATGCAGGTAATTTGAATGAAAGATGGTGTGTTTATCGGCTTTCCATTTCATGTCCAAATTCAACTGACTGATTATAACAACAAATAATTAATTAATTATCAATCTGGTTTTAGAAAAGCTCATTCGACAACAACAGCATTGCTGAAATTAACCAATGATATATACTGGGCTATAGAGAAAAAGAAAATAAGTGATGCGATCTTTATTCACTTCTCTTGATTTAGTTAATCATAAAATACTTTTTAATAAGTTAATAAATCTTGGAATTATGGATACTACACTGTTGTGGTTTAAATCGTATTTATCAGAACGTTGTCTTTGACAGAAAGAAATCTGATTATATGCCTATATCCTTAGGTATCCCTCGGGGGGTATTTTTATTTATGAAATACCTGCTGTCTGCAGAAAGTTCTGTACATGTGTACCGTAAAAAAAGGTGTGTATTGAACTGCTCAGTGGTCATGCTTATATGCACAATTAATTTATTTTGGACTTTCAAACTAAAAAAATAAATCCAAGTCCAGCACAATATAGTGTGTATGTATTACACAAGGTGCATTTTGAGTTTTTTTTTTTTAATTAGAATTTTTAAACAAATGTTGTGTGCTCTTCAACCTGTCTGTCCACTTATCACCTCTATCCATACTGTCTGTACATGTATCTATGTTCTGTCCCTCTTTAATAGTTTAGTCTTTATAAACAGGGTGCAGGTCAGGAGACCAATCTGTGTGTTTTCAGTACCTGTGTCCCTGGTGACGGCTCTAAAGGCTCTCATGCCTATTAACGTTTCTGTCAATTTCTTTGGTAGGGATTTTCCCTCCGGCACCAAAAAACAGACTCATAGCTGTCACAACACTACAGAATGATTTTCAGGATTGGTTTGTTAAAAATGGTTTGATTTAAAATGAAAGAAAAGACAAATATCATGTTATTTGGTTCAGAGAAAATTATACAAAACAATAATTCCAATGTTATTATTGTTACTTGTAATAATACACCTTTGGAGAGAGTTGATACTTTTAAATACTTAGGTGTCAATGTCGATACAACTCTTAAATTTGAAAAACACATAAAATAAATGTGTAGTAAAACTGGGAGAAAACTCGGACTGTTGTATGGCCAGCGCCATTGCTTAAATTAGCAAAGCAACTTTTGTTTCCTATTCTGGACAACAATGGTGTGATTTACATGACTGCTAGTAAGGAGTCGCTGAAGAAGATTGATACAGTGTTTAACAGGATTTGTAGATTTGTTCTTCAGTGTACTCCTTTAGAACATCACTGTACCTTGTATTCCAGATTAAACTTGTTGTCACTTGATGATAGAAGGAACTTTCACTGGAATCAGATTCTTTTTAAAGGGGCGCTTAACAAACTGCCTGTTTTATTTGAGTAATCTATTCCAGGAGTTTACCTGGGATTACGAAATGTTTGTGGTACCAAATATTTTAAAATACTGTTGGTAAAAAGTGCTACTGGAAGGAAATCTTTTGCTTTTGCTGCAGTTTCAGATTGGAATGGATTGCAGAAATAAGAGACTTCCCATCGTCAATTTAAAAATGTGTTGTTTCACTAACTGAAGAAGCCCTGTGTATGCATATGCTGTGTATAGTTTTAAATGTGTTTTCTGTGTGATTGTAATTTGCTGCTGTTGGACGCTATTGTAAACTAGCTAATTATAGCTCATATGGTCTTTTTCCAATAAAAATTAAAATAATAATAAAAAAGTACTACTCATTCAGTAAGCAATATGCTTGTTTGTAAGTGTTACCTTAAGCCTTTATGGACTTCCTACCTGTGACAACACAGACTTATGGGTTTATTTTCTGTGATATGCAAATATATTTGACGATCATGGATTGATATTGTATGTTTGGTACAGTAGTCTATAAAGTATAATTGTCCCATTAGTACTCATCACAGCCAATATGGATTTCATACTCTATGTAAATACCATGTTATTGGACTTCTGTCCCTCATATATACAGAAGAAATATAGATTTTAAAAGGGGAAATGATACATATCTGTTGGTTCTTTCATTTGACTTAATATAGGCTACCTGTACGTATGGTACTGGTTGGTGTAAAAAAAAAAAAAAAAAAAAAAGTAAACGATATACAAAAAGTAGTCGTAGGATACTCAGAATATGTTGAAATAGATTTTTTTTTTGTATGGGTGTTTGTGGATTCAACTGACACTGGAGAAGGGGGGACATCTTAGTGCATTCATTTAACAAGAACACAAATAATCAAATGTTACAGCATGGAGGTACGATCCACTGCCAGTTATGCAATATCTTGTTATAAAATAAATAATGAAAAATGAAATAAGCCTACCTGTTCATATCAATTTGTCCAAACAGATACTACCTATGCCTCATTTATTTTCTGTTGTGTTGTTGATACCATTTGACCCATTTTTAAAACAGCATTAAGAGAACCCCTAGTTAGCATACCTCTAAGATCCATATATTTGGTTATACAGATGCTTCAATGAATTAGTTTCTGAATATAGTATTTTTTTGTATAACAGGAATCTTCTCCTCTTTTGTATAGAAAACATAGATTATTAGTGCTATTTTAAACTATGTTGTATCTCAGACTCTAATGGTTGCAGGTCTGATATATTTCAGCTAAACCAGCATTTGTATTTTGTCTATACGTGAGGGTCTGATTTAACTAATGTGGAGAAATGTTATTCTAATTCAATCAACACAGGATAACTAGTCCCAGCTAATAGTTAATTGAATTGGGCCCTAAATGACACTAGGTATTTTAGAGGGTTTTTCAATGCTATTAATAGGCACAGCTGCTTTCCTTTTGGAGTACATGCACAAGTGCTGTCCCAGGGTATAACACAAAAATAATTTGGAAAACCCACATTTGAATATCCAGTCCTTTCGATGTTTTGGGGGAGGTGTAGCTGTCCACTGAGCTGTCTCCCCTCCCCACTGGTCTTCTCAAAGGAATACATGTCCCTATGAGGTTAAAACAGTAAGAGGTCAACTGTGGAAACCAAAGTAGACACACATTTGACATGACTTCAAAGTATTGTAGTTCATGGTGAGGTAAAATCTAAATGATTTCATTACAATCAACACTAATGAACTGGGTGATACAATCATATTATTTAAAGTTTTTTTATTGTATATTTATTATATTTTGTTATCCTGATTTGTGTTTTTTGCTGAAAGCTAGTACAGAAATCACAAGCAATCCTGTTTATTTTTACTCGCACTAAGCCACCAACTGTTTCTGCCAGTAAATCTTACCGTTCGAGCAAATTTTCTGCCTGTCAAGTACTATTTAGCCAACTTTTTAAACTAATTTTTGCTTTGTTAATAAAATAAAGGAGCTAGGATGTGTCTGATTATGAAAAGTGATCAGCAAAACAAGGGTGGGTTTGCACAACCAATTTTCACATTCATTATCCTGCATTAGTCCGGTTAATGAATTAGTCAGTGCACTTTTATGTATTTACTATTGCCCGACTATTTACTTAATCAATGAAAGAATATTTCTTTATCTTTCTTCACTGGTAATTGCCAGCCTATTTGTTTTCATTAGTGGTTACGATATCTTAAATAATTAAAGATTTGAGAAAAAAAAACAAAACACAAAAAGTGTTTGTTTGTGTCAATTTCCTGGGCACGTAATAATTTGATAATAATTTATGGAAACTCCATTAGAATGTAAGTTGGAGGTGACAGGAATTGGATATTTGCCCAAGGCCATATTGTCATGTAACTGGGCCTTTCTGCATTCCACAGGGGGCTGGTGGGGGGGAATATCTTCCATTAGATTCTTAGAAAGAAAAAGAGCAGGCAGCAGAATAAAATGCAATAGAATCAACATGGGGCGAGGGTGGAAGGTCTAGCAAGCACTGAGACAGTCAATAGAGAGATTGTTCCTCACACTTTATCAGGAGATTAGCTGAATAAACACCTAAACAATGTGGAACAAAGCAACCCAAAAGTCAGCACTTCTTTGACTTTAAAATACAGTAGATTAAATGTTGCAAGTGAATTGAAAGAGACTGTAGGAACTGTTTAGTACAAATTCCATGGGAACAGTTTAATTAGTTCTTCTTTTCAGGGTGTTGTGATATAGATATACATTATAATAGAACTAGCTAGCAGGAGTTATGCTAAACTGATATGATAATCAAATTGAAATATATATTTCAATTAAAATAAATCATTATATGTGCATCCTACTAGTCCTATGTCACTTTTCATCCATACCAGCTAAGTTTATATATTGTACACAGGCTATACTAAGCAAAATTAAAGATCACTTGTAAAATACATACCAGTACTGGCTTTGATACTGGGGTTTTCTTCAAAATAACACAAAAGTGGAAAGATCCTCATGAAAAAAACCTAATTCCAACAGCACAGCACCCCCTACTGAACCACTTCCTAACTAGGTCAAACTCTGCTTAACTTCTGTCATCTGACAACATCAGAATCTCAAGTGGTATATACTGTAATTGTATTGCTTTTCAATGTTATAGAACACAAATCAAACTTGAATTATTCCAATAAGGTCTTATTGGGATTTGTATTACATTGGAATCATTACAGGAGCTGGTTCGCACTGTCAATAAATGATCATATAAAAGCTGTTACTAACACAACTCTGCTGGGGCTCCCTGTTATTATCAGGGAGATAATCTTATAGGATATCTTCTAAGATGGTTGCACTGTAGCTGATATATGATGCTGGCTAGATGTATACAATGTTCAAAGAGAGATGAAGATGAGATAAAGCAGGCCTACTGTATGTCCCTGGTGTTTTAGGAATTACTGTGCATGCCCATTTACAACTTATCCCATTCCCTGTGCTTGGCCTAAGAAAGGTCTGAAGTACAATCACACAGTACACAAGAAACCAATTTAATAGGCTGGAGAAACAATCAATAGCAACAAAATGAAAACACTGTTTTTGATGCAAAGTAAAAGAGTTTCCATTCACCCATAGCATGGATGGCTATTTATTGTATGGTTACGTGATAATGTAGTTGCGGTGCCTGGTTATATAGGACAACAGTGTCAAAATCACTCTGAGGTTAAACAGGGTATGCTTTAGATTAAGGACTACCATAGTCAATATGCATATAATAATACGGGGCAGCAGTGTGGAGTAGTGGTTAGGGCTCTGGACTCTTGACCGGAGGGTTGTGGGTTCAATCCCAGGTGGGGGACACGGCTGCTGTACCTTTGAGCAAGGTACTTTACCTAGATTGCTCCAGTCAAAAAAACAACTGTATAAATGGGTAATTGTATGTAAAAATAATGTGATATGTTGTAACAATTGTAAGTCGCCCTGGATAAGGGTGTCTGCTAAGAAATAATAATGATGAATAAAGCTTTTTTAAGGTTAAACACATCCCGTTCACCACAAACAAAGTTTACACTTGACCTAAAAAGGTTAATATTTAGTATGAGTGCAAGTACTGGTCATTTCCAAGTATTTCTCTTTAACATGTTTTAAGTTGGCAGGTATTCACAAGGCAGAAGCCAGGCCTGCGTAACATATATATAAGAACATAAGAAAGTTTACAAACGATAGGAGGCCATTTGGCCCATCTTGTTCGTTTGGTTGTTAGAAGCTTATTGATCCCAGAATCTCATCAAACAGCTTCTCGAAGGATCCCAGGGTGTCAGCTTCAACAGCATTACTGGGGAGTTGGTACCAGACCCTCACAATTCTCTGTGTAAAAAAGTGCCTCCTATTTTCTGTTGTGAATACCCCTTTTATCTAATCTCCATTTGTGACCCCTGGTCCTTGTTTCTTTTTTCAGGTTGAAAAAATCCCTTGGGTCAACATTGTCAAGACCTTTTATAATTTTGAATGCTTGAATCAGATTGCCGCGTAGTCTTCTTTGTTCAAGACTGAATAGATTCAATTCTTTAAGTCTGTCTGCATATGATATGCCTTTTAAACCAGGAATAATTCTGGTCGTTCTTCTTTGCACTCTTTCTAGAGCAACAATATCCTTTTTGTAGCAAGGTGACCGGAACTGAACACAATATTCTAGATGAGGTCTTACTAATGCATTGTAAAGTTTTAACATTACTTCCCTTGATTTAAATTCAACACTTTTCACTATATATCCGAGCATCTTGTTGGCCTTTTTTCTTTATAGCTTCCCCACATTGTCTAGTTGAAGACATTTCTAAGTCAGCATAAACTCCTAGGTCTTTTTCATAGATGCCTTCTTCAATTTCAGTATCTCCCATATTATATTTATAATGCACATTTTTATTGCCTGCATGCAGTACCTTTACACCTTTCTATATTAAATGTCATTTGCCATGTGTCTGCCCAGTTCTGAATGCTGTCTAGATCATTTTGAATGACCTTTGCTGCTGCAACAGTGTTTGCCACTCCTATTTTTGTGTCGTCTGCAAATTTAACAAGTATGCTTACTATACCAGAATCTAAGTCATTAATGTAGATTAGGAATAGCAGAGGACCTAATACAGATCCCTGTGGTACTCCACTGGTTACCTCACTCCATTTTGAGGTTTCTCCTCTAATCAGTACTTTCTGTTTTCTACATGTTAACCACTCCCTAATCCATGTGCATGCATTTCTTTGAATCCCTACTGTGTTCAGTTTGAGAATTAATCTTTTATGGCGGGACTTTGTCAAAAGCTTTCTGGAAATCTAAATAATCCATGTCATATGCTTTGCAGTTATCCATTGTTGATGTTGCATCCTCAAAAAAGTCAAGTAGGTTAGTTACACAATCTCCGTTTCCTAAAACCATGCTGACTGTCTCCCAGGATACTGTTACCATATAGGTAATCTTCCGTTTTGGATCTTATTATAGTTTCCATAAGTTTACATATAATAGAAGTCAGGCTTATTGGTCTGTAGTTACCTGGCTCGGGTTTGTCTCCCTTTTTGTGGATCGGTATTACGTTTGCAATTCTCCAGTCTGTCGGTACAACCCCTGTGTCAAGAGACTGTTGCATGGTCTTGGTTAGCAGTTTGTAAATAACTTCTTTCATTTCTTTGACTACTAATTGGAGGATCTCATCCTGCCCATGGGATTTGTTTATTTTAAGAGCTCCTAGTCAATTTAACACTTATGCCTTTGTTATACTAAAGTTATTTAAAACTGGATAGGAACAGGTCGACATGTGGGGCATGTTGTCTGTATCCTCCTTTGTAAAAACTTTTGAAAAGTAATAATTTAATATATTTGCTATTTTTTCTCTTCATCTATGATTTTGCCATTTGTATCTCCTAGACATTTTACCTCCTCTTTGAATGTTCTCTTGCTGTTATAATATTTGAAAAACTTTTTGGAATTGGTTTTAGCCCCTTAGCAATGCTCATTTCTATCTCTCTCTTGGCCTTTCTAAGTTCCTTTTTGACTTGTGTTTGCAGTTCCAAGTACTCATTCTGTGTACTTTGTTCTTGGTCCCTTTTAAACCCTCTGTAAAGTGCTTTTTTTTGAATATTTTTTTAGTTGATTTATTAAACCATTTTGGCAATTTTGTTTTAGATTTAGATTTGTCTACTTTTGGGATGTAATTGTTTTTCGCCTCTAGAACTACATTTTTAAAAAAACAGCCATCCTGTTTCTGTGGATGTTTTCTCTATTTTACTCCAATCTACTTCTGTTTCATTCCTTCATAGTATGCCTTCCTAAAATTGTAAACCTTAGCTCTAGTCATTACTTTTAGGGTTTTAAAAAGCACTTCAAATGAGACCATGTTGTGGTCTGAGTTTGCAAATGGTTCTCTGACCTCTGTTTTAGTTATTCTGTCTTTGTTATTTGAAAAGACTAAATCAAGGCATGCCTTCCCTCTAGTTGGTGCCTTGACAAATTGTGTTAGGAAGCAGTCATTTGTCATTTCCACCATTTCAATTTCGTCTGTCGTGCTCCCCACCAGGTTTTCCCAGAGAAGTTGAAATCCCCCATTTAATATGGCTTCTACTTTGCTGCACACATTTCTAATGTCATTGTATAACACATTATTTTGCTCGGTGCCTGAATTTGGCGGTGTGACCGAGATGCTGTTGAGTGGCGTGTGTGGTGACATCACGGACCAGGAAGTACCAGAAACAAAACAATGGATGGGCGGGTGAAGCTGAACGCAACGGCGCTTAGCGTTTTATTAAATAATAAAACAAAACAAAAGATTTAAACAAACAACAAAACAAAAGGGCACGTTGGCCAAACAAATAAACAAACAAATAAGCGTGCTGGTTTTAGCACCAGCACGATACTTAGCAGTTGTTTTTTAAATGTAGTTTCTCTCTCCTTGCTTTCTCCGCTCCCCGTACTCTCCTCTGTACCCTCTCCTCCCAGTACGGACAGCTGCAGGTTCTTATATTCTGGCCGAGGGGTTAACTAGCTGTTAATTATCTTATTACCCCTCGGCCACAGTCTGCACGAGTTTAGTAAGGATGGTGACTGTCAGCTAGTTAAATAATCAGTAGCTGATCAGCCACGCATCCTCACGAAGTTTTTAAAATATAAATACAAAACAATAACAAATATGCGGCGCTTTGACCTGCGCCGCAAACAAAAATAGAAATAATAATACAAATATATATCTAGGGGCGGGACACTCCGCAACAGGCGGTCTATAACATGCCCCTATTATTATGCCCTTTGAATTTGTGTCCATTATTCTGATCCATATTGATTCTGCGTTTGTTTTTTCCTTCCAGATTTAACACCTGGGCTTCAAGACTATTTTTGATGTATAGTGCTACCCCTCCACCTCTTCTGTCCTGCCTGTCTTTCCTATACAGTGTATACCCACTAAGACTATATTTGTCTCCATCACTCTCGGATAACCAAGTTTCTGTAACACCTATCACATCGTAGTTAGTGCAGTAGCTTCAAGTTCTAACATTTTGTTTCTGAGACTTCTAGCATTTAGATAAATACATTTAATGGCTGTCTTACCTGAGTTGTTGCCCTTCTGTTTTTTTTGTTGATTTCTCCCCCCTTCATTTCTAGTTTAAATGCTTATGAACCTCCTCGAGGATCCTTTCTCCGAGATTGGTTCCCTTTTTATATACAGTGTACTGTATATATATTGCATTTATATATCGCTTTTTATACAAACGTATCGCAAAGCACTGCACAGTACATAGCAGAAAAAAAGAACAAACCACAAATGTCACACATGATTAAATGTCACACATACAACTGCCACAGACCATTTAATAACAGTAAACACATAATACAAAATCAGCAATTTTAAAGTAACATTAAAACCCACTAAGATAAGAAAGCCATTTTATAAAAGTGCGTTTTTAGTCTTGACTTGAAAACTGTAACGGTCCCAGCTTCCCTGACAAACGAAGGCAGAGCATGCCATAATTTAGGAGCTCTACAAGAAAAAGCCCTACCTCCTGTGTTGCTTTTGTCGACCTATGAATAACCAGCAGCCGTGCATCCTGTGATCTCAGATCTCTGCAAGATACGGGTCAGTAACTCCTGCAAATAAGTAGGTGCTAATCCATTCAGGGCCTTGTAAGTTAACAGCAAAATCTTAAAATCAATTCTATATTGCATAGGAAGCCAATGTAAAGAGGCCAAAACAGGGGTAATAAGTTAATTTTCCTGGTTTTAGTCAGGATTCTAGCGTCGGTATTCTGAACAAGCTGCAAGCGGGATACCACATGTTTTGGGACACCAGAAAAAAGTGCATTACAATAATCAATTCTAGATGAAAGAAAGGCATGCATTAGTCTCTTTGCACCAGATACAGAAATAATTGGTCTAAGTTTGGCTATATTTCTCAAATGGTAAAAAGATCAATTTAGTAACTTCCCTAATACGAGTCTCAAATGAAAGATCAGGATGAAAGATGACCCCCAAACTCTTAATTTCTAGTTTAAGTTTTGCTGAGAGACTGCAATGGTCGACCTCATGTAATCCCACATTTCTTTTTTAGTTGGTTCTGTGATCCCACTAGCATAACCTCTGTTTTATCTGAATTCAACTTTAGAAAATTCTGTGACAGCCAATGCTTGATGTCTGTAAGGCAAGTAGCTAATAACACCCAGGCAGAAGAAATTCCCGGTTTTATGGATAAATATAGCTGGCTATCATCAGCATAGCAATGGAAGTTCACTCAGTGTCTGCGGATAATGTCAGCTAACGGTAGCATATATAATGAAAACAGCAAGGGACCTAGAATGGAGCCCAGTTGAACACCGCAGACCGCAAACTTCTGATAATGCCGATTTTACCTCCCCAATAGAGATGAACTGAAGCCTAACAGAAAGATAAGATTTGAACCAGGATAGGACAAGGCCAGATAGTCCTAGATAGTCCTTTCAAGATGATTCAGTAGGAGGGAATGGTCTACAGTATCAAAGGCAGCACTGAGATCAAGAAGAATTAATACTGATGGAAAGCACGAATCAGAGTTTATCAGCAGATCATTCACAACTCTGACAAGAGCTGTCTCGGTGCTATGAGAAGCACAAAAACCAGACTGAAACTTCTCGAATATACCATTAAGAGTTAGAAATGTTTGTAATTGAATTGCAACAACTCTCTCTAGAACCTTATCTGAGAATGGTAGGTTGGAGATTGGCCTATAGTTATTGATGACTTTAGGGTCCAAATTGTGTTTCTTAAGCATAGGCTTTACCACAGCTACCTTAAGTGTTGAGGGAACTATACAGGGGGAAAGTGAACCATTTATACATTTTAAAATGTGGATATTAACACCAATAACATTTTTTAATAGTTTTGTAGGAATAGGATCAAGAGAGCATGTAGTAGCTTTAATATGTCAAATTAGCTCTGTCAGTTCCTGTAAGGTAATCAAAGAAAAAGCTCCCATAGTAGCCTTAATAGGTGTAGTTGGTAATTTCTGCCAGAGTCATCCTTAATAGGTGTCTGTGGAATCTCATTTCTGATGTCTAGTATTTTATTTGTAACAAAATGTAAGAAGTAATTGCAGCTGTGATAGGAACCAATGTCAAGGGTAGGACTATTAGGGGAAGGACTAGCCAACGCCAGAGCCTTCCTATATTTAACCAGGTGGCTCTTCCATGTGGTTTAGCGAACATGCAATTTACTTTCCTGCCATCTCCATTCTATTTTACGACCCTTTTATTTTATCTTATGAGTTTTATCATTGAACCACGGTGAGCTTTTTTTTTTAAAAGACACTCTCCGAGATACTACTGAATAAAGACAAAGTGCTTGTGATTTAGTAACAGAATAGGGATTTCCCCTTGACTACTCGGAGAACCACCCTCACTGAGGTGAGGCCGAACCGATCGACCTCCAAGGTCGGGAAGCAAGGTCTTCCCCCAAGAGGAAACTAAGGAAGGATAGGAGGACGAACCAAGGTCTCCCTGGCTTACTGAGTTGTCTAGTCGAGAGAGGTCAGACTTGGCTGATGCTCTGAGGCCGCATGGAGAGCCTCGCAATCTAAGCAGGGAGAATAAGAAATAAACACATAAAGAAGGCCAGGGGTCAGGGTCAGGGTCAGGGTCAGGGTCAGGGTCAGGGTCAGGGTCTACCCCCCAAGTTGGAAGAGCCACCCTCGATAAGTTGAGTCAAATGAGTATCTCGAAAATTGGGAGCAGCTTGCTCTCCAAAGGGGGAGACTGGCACAGGTGCAAATGAATAGATTAGCAGGAGAATGGAAAATGAAATATAGTTAAAGTAATTTGGCCAGGGGTCCCCTCTGGCCAGCGGGAACCTTCCTCGCAGAGGGCGAAGTGATGTAGTCGGCCTCTAAGGTCAGAAAATGAGCTTCACTTGCCCCCAAAGAGGACCCCTGGCTCCCCGCAACTGCACCACCAATGAAAAGAGGAGAGAAAGTTGTTAGTTAGAAATAAAAGTTAGTGATTAATTACAAATATTTGATTAATTACAATTATTAATATTAATAATTAAAATTAATATATTTATTTATTTTATATCAACTAATCTAACCGCTCGGTATTAGAGATACCTGGAAGTTGTAGGGCTTACAAAATAAATTATTGATAACTGGAATCCAGACTAGCCGGAGAAGAACTTGCATAATTAGAAGGGAAGAGGAACGGCCTTCATTAATAATATGAACAAGAGATTAACCCTTTGCAGTCCTATGTCGGATCAGGTCCAACATTACAATTTTCCCTTTCCAGTCCAGTGTATAACTGCCTTTTTATGTGCAGCTGTAGGTAGTTCTTACAGAAACCTGGCACAGACTTGCTGAAACGTGTTGTTTGTTTGTTTGTTCTTTTTAAGTTTTTTTATATAAATAAAATGAACTGCAATTTGAAGATAATAGGGGTCATGTCCATCTTTAAATGATATGGTGAGTGTGCGGCTGATAATACACATTTTGATACGAGATATATATACACTGATGAAAACGCAACAGTCGAAGTTTTACATAAATAGCTCATTGGGCACATACATAATTTTATTTACATTTTAAATAGTGAGCAGATTGGTTTGTTGATTTGTTTGAGTAGTATTGTTCCTTGGGATAACAAAATACTGAGCTCAAGTCATAAAAACACCATTGTTTGGTATTTGAGCTGAGTTAAAATTGCTAAAATGAGTTGATTAAGAAGCTGTAAAAATAGCCATAATTTAATTAACACAAGAACAGCAAATGATACGACCATGTCCCGCTTGAGTAAAGATCATCGCCTGGTTGCTATCGGCATGATTGAAGGCGGCCTGTCTGTGAGCGAAGTTGCCCAGAGAATGAGATGTTCTGCTTCAACAATCAGCAGACTAGTGCAGAGAAACCAGGGATCCGGCTCTATGAGGGATAGTCCACGTCCAGGAAGGCAGAGGGTCACCACACCGGCCCAGGACCGTTATGCTGACTGTTGCATTGTTCAAGCAAACCGGTGGGGAGGTGGAAGTGTGATGTGGGGAGGAATCTCCTTTAACACAAGAATGCCTTTGGTGCAGATTGAGGGCAACCTTACTGCTCAGCGATACATTGACAAAGTCTTTGAAAGCACATAACTTGCAATCTGACATCGTACCACTTTCTGCCATTACATGAGTCAAGTTGTGGTACGCATACCATATTCTGACGATGTACCAATTTCTAACACTGCACCGGCTCTATAGTCCAGATCACGGCTTCTATCAAAGTGAAAAACAAGGTCCACAAACTTGAACTTAAAGCTTATCTATAAACTTCAGGTACATTCAAACAGTATTCCAATTCCAATTCTGAAAGAAAAGAAGATAGTGACAGACAAGTTGTAAAAGGCATGCCAATAGAATAATCTAGCTAGAAAAATAAATAGAAAAATTATTTTTTGTATTTTTAATTTGTATTATTTGTGCCTTTTTCCTGAGGGGTATCAGACAACATCTGTTAGGTAAAGTCTTCCCCCACTACGACCACTGGTTGAATGAAAATTGATTTGAGTTTGTTTCAAGGACTCGTGACTCGGACTTGACTAGAAGTCTTATTTTATATATATATATATATATATATATATATATATATATATATATATATATATATTGTAAGGCAGCAGGATGTGTGAGACAGCAGGGAGGGTTAAAACCTCCCTGAAGGGAAAAAATGCACCTTTTGTATGGTTTAATTGTTTTACTTTATTGTTTAATTGATTTGGTAATTGTTTTATTATGAATCATTCCCTGCACCTGGTGCTTATTATTAAATTAGAGCCAGGTGCAGGGTATTTAATGGAAGCAGTCAGTCTGCTCAAGGCTGCTGAGTAGAAGGAGGCAGAAGGAAGGTGCTCTGCTTCCGAGCAGTCCTAGAAGTAAGTGCTGTGTAAACCTGTGTGGTTTTTGTTTGTATGCCAGGTAAGCGGCTTAGCCGTCCTGCAAGTTAGTCAGGAAATTACCTGTGTAGTAAGTGCTCCAAATCGGAGTTAGGTGTTTGTTTGTTTTGTTTTGCTGTGTTTATTTTTGTGTTTATTAAAATATTAAGCGCAACGCGCTTGAAAATCCATTTCTGTGTGCTGGGTCGTAGTTTTTAAAGGGCACGAACCCGTGAGTGGTGAAATCATTTCACATATGGTGTCAGAAAGTGTGGAAGCCCCTCGACCCAGAAAATGGATTTTAAAGAATTGATCGCAATGATCAACATAATACTGCTGCTCAAATAGAGCAGGCGGCAAGGATGGAGAGGCAGACACAGGAGCTGCTGCTACAAAGGTGGGAGCCCAGAAGGGAAGAGCTGCAGCTGCCAGAGCCCAGAGGGGAAGAGCTGCCGCTGCCAGAGCCCAGAGGGAGGAGCTGCCGCTGCCAGAGCCCAGAGGGAGGAGCCGCCGCTGCCAGAGCCCAGAGGGGAGGAGCCGCCGCTGCGGAGCCCAGAGGGAGGAGCCGCCGCTGCGGAGCCCAGAGGGAGGAGCCGCCGCTGCGGAGCCCAGAGGGAGGAGCCGCCGCTGCGGAGCCCAGAGGGAGGAGCCGCCGCTGCCGGAGCCCAGAGGGAGGAGCCGCCGCTGCGGAGCCCAGAGGGAGGAGCCGCTGCGGAGCCCAGAGGGAGGAGCCGCCGCTGCCGGAGCCCAGAGGGAGGAGCCGCTGCGGAGCCCAGAGGGAGGAGCCGCTTCGGAGCTCAGAGGGAGAAGCCGCTTCCGGAGCTCAGAGGGAGAAGCCGCTTCCGGAGCTCAGAGGGAGGAGCCGCCTCTTCCGGAGCCCAGAGGAGAGGAGGTGAAGAGCATACCTCCACCACAGCCCGACCACCACCCCTGCGGTCCAGTCCGGCACAGCTGCGTGCGGTCCCTCGCCCTTGCTCCTGGACACCCTGTCGGTTGGCCTGGACCTCCCTTCACTTGACCTAGAGCCCAGGAGTCGGCAGAATCAGTCACAGTTCTGCACCTGGTCCCCTGCTCCGCTCCTCACGGACACAAAGGCGTCGCTGCACTGCTCCCAGATGTAACCACGCTCCCCTGGTCACTGCTTCACTCCCCTTGGTGACCGGATGTCGCTACACTGGGTCCCAGCTGCAGACCTCTGCCCGCTGCTGCAGCCTCCAGTGCCCGGTTGTCGTTCGGTCGCCCCTGACAAACCGTTGGGGTCCCTCGTCGCCGGTCGCGGTCCCTACCTGGCTGGGCGGGGCGTGGACCAATCCACCCTCAAGTCCGCCCGTGGAAGAGGGTGAAAAAGGACATTTATGGACTCGAGGGTGGGTGGTTATGTTTTAGGGGGAGGTGGCCTTGGAATGGCCGTCAGTGTTGCACACTTGGGGGAAGGATGTGTAAGGCAGCGGGATGTGTGAGACAGCAGGGAGGGGTTAAAACCTCCCTGAAGGGAAAAAAATGCACCTTTTGTATGGTTTAATTGTTTTACTTTATTGTTTAATTGATTTGGTAATTGTTTTATTATGAATCATTCCCTGCACCTGGTGCTTATTATTAAATTAGAGCCAGGTGCAGGGTATTTAATGGAAGCAGTCAGTCTGCTCAAGGCTGCTGAGTAGAAGGAGGCAGAAGGAAGGTGCTCTGCTTCCGAGCAGTCCTAGAAGTAAGTGCTGTGTAAACCTGTGTGGTTTTTGTTTGTATGCCAGGTAAGCGGCTTAGCCGTCCTGCAAGTTAGTCAGGAAATTACCTGTGTAGTAAGTGCTCCAAATCGGAGTTAGGTGTTTGTTTGTTTTGTTTTGCTGTGTTTATTTTTGTGTTTATTAAAATATTAGCGCAACCGCGCTTGAAAATCCATTTCTGTGTGCTGGGTCGTAGTTTTTAAAGGGGCACGAACCCGTGAGTGGTGAAATCATTTCACAATATATATATATATATATACAGTATATATATATATATATATATATATATATATATATATATATATATTGGCATTTTAGGTATTCCAATTTCACTGTAGTGTGACTCAGGATAGAATAAAAATGACTAAAAACATTAACAGGTACAATAAAATGAGTCAGTCCCTTCTATTATGTTTGAATTTCTATCCTTGGTACACTTTTAGTGACTATCTGCTCTTGCAAGAGTTTTGTAAATATTGTCAACATTGGTAAAACTGAGAACCTGTTACTGTAATACTGCAAACATGTGGCCTCTAAGACCTGAGATTTTAGAATTGGAAATTATTGTTCCTTTAATCTTCAGTCGTTATTTAATTTGACTATGTGTAGATCCAAAGTATTTTCTTGTGTGGCATTTATTTATTTAATTTAGAGTGACCAATTATTATTTTTATCAATTTTCCCCCAATTTGGAATGTCCAATTATGTGTTTTTTTTCTCCTCACCATAGCGAATCCCCACACAGCACAGACGTTCAGACGTGTGAGTGTCCTCCTGATCTCACAAGCCTAAAGCCAGAATCGATTTTACGCTGAGCAACCCAGAGCAGAGGTGGGCTGGCTACTGATCCTGGAGAACTGAGATCACCTCTGCCTCTTATCCACTCTGAATATGCTTGGTGTTTGGCCAGTAGGGTTCGCTGTTACGCGATGAGAAGCAATCCCTGCCGGTTTCCCATCCCCCTCCCCGGGTGCATGAGAGCCAATGTGACGCCCACCTCGGGATTCCCAGAAAAGTTCGGCCTCTTTGCACAGCCTGGATACAAACTGGCGCCGTCCAAGCTGTGTGTCTCTTGTGTGGCATTTTTGCTATGAAAATCTCTTCTCATCTAAATATATTTAAAGTAGAGATATTTAAAGCCCTCTATGTGTTCCTTATTGCATGTCTTCGGGTGTTTTATGTTACCTGAAAATATGAAAGGATTTAGCGGAATTGTAATAGTAATAGAACAAAACCTCAGTTATCCTTTTGATTTTTTAGACAGGTCTCTCCTGATGTTAAAAAGATACCTTTTAGCTAATGTGTAACTTATTAGCTACATAAATCTCAAATGAGTGTTTACGATCATATCAGAATACTATGTTCCAAAACCGTTTTTATAGCTAGCATCATCTGTACATTGCTGGATTTCAACTACAGGACATATGGGGTATATGGAGTTTACAAAAGTTGTAAGCCTTTTTTTGGAATGGAAAAATTCCATGTATTATTTTGAAGACTGGAGTAATGCTTTCAAAATATGCCCCAACTTGTGGAGGCGGGGACTGAAGTGGTAATTTAAAAGAGTTACAGGGTAAAATTCAATTCTGTTGAGAGTGTGGTCTGTGTCAACATCTCAACATTATAAATTATTCACACTTCATTTCCAGTCAAGCTCTTAAACATTTCATGTCAACAATTTAAATATTCACAGTACTGTCAAATCAAATAATTGTTTATTTTTTTTAAAATACCAGCCTCTCCTCTGTTTCTTTTCAATTTATTAAATTATATTTGTATGACTTTGAACGGCATTTAACAACGAAGAATGTACAAGCAATTAATCTCAATAGGAAGAGGCAGATAGAGGCACATAATCTTGTACAGAAGCAGCCAATTACCAACTCGTCTGTTCTAGTGTCTACAATGGAGAACTAGAAACTCTGGAATTTGGAAAGTCAATGAATGTAAAGTACAGAATCTAACATAAGATGCAGATAAATATGTTTGGTCATAAGTTTCCCTGCTAACTAAATCAATCCGGTAATGGAAATTGAAATGGGGAATGTAATTTATTCAGGCTACACACACAGAAAGAATAAATTATCATACTGTGTTTGAGGTTTTCAATAGGGAAGGGCCAACATTTTAAGTGTGTTTAGATTCACCCATCTCACACCATAAATAGGATACATTTTTCAATATTTAACTTTTTGTGTCAAATCAACATTTTGAGAGAGATTTAGAGAAATTGTATTGTAGAATAGGCAATATCAACATTTTATAATGGTATTCATGGACCTACATTTTATATAATATATATTTTAACTCCACTTTTACCAAAACAAGGTGATAAGATATATTTGTATGTCCAGGTGTTAACCCAGCAAGTAGGCTACTATTATAAAAAGCTGTAGTTCTTATGCTGAATACTGTATTTATTCTTTTGTAATACAGTGAATGTATACAAACTTAACGGATCCCAAATGCTTATCTCTTCGAAATTGGCAAGCCCTGGTAATACAGGCTTTTAGACTGACACAAGTAACTGGTTCTAGAAATTGTAATTCTGGTTTAAAAGCTGTTTATGCAAGTTCAAGAAAAAAAAATTATTTTTGATTATTTAGGAAAAATACTGCTTTTAAAAAGGGAAAATGAGAAATTATTATCCTGCCTTGTTCTATAGCTGACAGAAAATATGTGGAGTTTTATAACCCCAGCCTTGAATTCAAATGATAGCTGGAGGTAATTTAATGAGACCTTTTGATATGGCAGATGAGGGAGAGCATAGGCGGCACGTGAGTCTTTCGTTTGGGGAGGCTATTCCACACTTTCCCCCCTGCATTTATTAAACCGAACGATGTACAGTAAGAGAAACACACATTATATATATATATATATATATATATATATATATATATATATATATATATAATTAAGACTTGCATTATTTTTTTATTACTCTGTTGCTGTTACTAGTGAGTTTCATTCATTGTGTTGAGTCTGACGGACACAAATAAAAGTTGTAAACCAGATTCATTCTCCTGCGTCTTTTTGAGAACCTGTACTGTATAATAATTTATAGCACAAAACAGACCTCAAAACCACTCAGGGATGCTACAGATATACTGTATTTCACATTGGGTTTTTTTCCCAACATAAGGCGGCCAAATAAATTAAGTTTAATATAGCACTAGCTTGTACTTTAAAACATGTTATGCTTATTTAAGCAAATTAGAAAAACAGTAAGGATAACAAGCTGCACTGTTTTTTAAAACCTTTAAATCTGTTAACCTGTTCTGCAGTACCTACACCAATTTCGAACACCATTTCCAATTATTAATACTGAATATTAAGCTTCTAAACACACACTTACTATCGTACTTATAATCAAGGGGCATTCAACGTATTTCATAAGGTATATTTGCAAAAAAAACCCCAAAAAACTGTCCTCTTACCGTAAACTTTCGAATATCTATATGGGGCTCAGATTGACGGGAAAAATGGACGTTAAACCAGCCAAGCATTGTCTCTTCGAATGACATTGAAATGCAACTAAATCCTATATTTTTGACCTTGGTGATACTGCAACAGGACCATCACAGCCTTGTTTACCTGTGTACTTGAAAAATGTCTTTGGTAAGCAAAACCATTCTTTTTCATCAGAATATTAAAATACATTTTCATATTTAGAGTACAGTAAGCAGGCAGATGCGGTTTTCTGCTTTCCTTGCAGACACTTTCAGACATTCAAAAGACCCCACTTTCACTGAAAATGGAGTGAAGGACTGGAAAAATCTAAAGAAAAAACTTCAGAAACATTCATAATCTGGCACCACACAGTGTTCTGAAAGGTGGCATTTGTTCAAACAGTCGAAGGAAGTATGTTCTGACTGTAGTGTCACAGTTATCAAATTCTCACAAAACGATGGTGCGTGAAAACAGACAGTATGCTACGAAAATATTTTGCCACAAGTTCTGCAAAATCAGATTCAGATCAAGCAGTTTGTATAGATAACAGCAATTTGAATAAATGTAGAAATTGTGAAGAGGATGTTCCAGCCAAGGGAATGAGCGAAAAGGATTCAGAGTTTTTGTCGGCTGCCTCCTATAGGGGGGCTCAGATCGGTGGGAAGAATTGACGTTAAAACAGCCAATCATTGTCTCCTCCAATGACATTGAAATGCAACTAAATCCTGTATCTATACAGTGTTGATTTTGATATCCCGTCTGCCCTAGCGGTCTGGCGGTTGCACAGTAGGAAAACGATAAATATGTTTTAGACCTGCTTTGCTTGCTTGTGGGGGAAAAAAAAAAAAAATCGATCATCTTCTCACACAAATATTTTTTGTGTTGGTCAGAACAATTTCTTGTGAGGGTTTGGGCAATTTATTTTGGGGAGGCTTAGCCTCCCCAAGCCTCTTATACGCACCGCGGGAGAGTACAACATAACACACGCGTTCTTGAATATTAACATTACACAATTGTATCTATTGACTATGTATATATGTAACATAGGTTTAAAGGCGTAGATACAAATTGTAATTTGTACTATGAGTTCTTAAAGCTTTTATGTACCTGGTTTTGTTTTAAGTACCTGTGGAAATAAAGTCTAGATGCTTAACAAGCTTAATTACAACTGACTCACATGCACCACTTTGAGGTTTGTAAGAGGCACTACTCCCAGACGTATTACTGCACAGTCCTATTTGTGGCTGTATGGCATTTTACTTTGTAGAGTGAAGCATCTAAATATAAAACCGATTCTATTGCCTTAAATATTTAAAAACGTGATACATTTTTAACTAAACATATAGTCCCATAAAAAAGTCAAGAAAGAAAGAAAGAGGTCTTGACCAATGCTTCTGGGTGCTCATTTAATATTTTAAAACCATGTAGTACCTCTCATTACCACTAATCTTGATGGTGTTGTGCCTGTGCTGCATCAGAAGATAATAATTATTGTAATAAATACAATTCTGCCAGTACACCAAGGCCTCTACAGCTATAATACGTTATTTCATTTGCTATGTGTTGTCTATATTATTCCCGAAGAGAAGAAACACTAAACAAAATGTAAAATATTTGTTCTTTTTTTTTGTTATGATCAGATGAGCAAGCATAGTGTTCTAGATGGGGATGTTCTGTCAAATAAAGGACTGGGGCCCTGCATCTTCAAGTAATTTCCTTTATTGACACTGAAATACCCATTTATGTACACCCCTTTTCTCTCCAAATCCCTCTTCCCCCCTTCCATGGGGCTCCTGAAATGTACTGTATGTAATGAGGCTTAACTGATCAGTTGCTGCATCCATTAATGTCACTCTATCCTCAGTTTTAGGCTAAGGATAGAGTGACATTGGTTTATCCAGGAAAACAGGATATTTCTGTTTCACCACAACATTTCTATTGAGCAAATTCTACAAACTGCTTAACTAGGTGTGCTTCCTGTACCTTGTGAATGTAAGAATCATGTGCTTTTACTGCAATCTTGCATGAAACACTCTTCTCATGTCAGTTTGCAACAAGGGTTTTACACACACGCACAGGAAGTTTTGAACACAGGGTCTTACTGTTTTTGTTGGTGCATCAACTAACAGCCTCACAGCTGCTATTTCTGTTATATCAAGATTCAGTTCTCTTACCAAATTTATTTATGCCCGGGAACCCATCCTGAAAAATAGTCGCCCTTGGGTAAATTAATTTTAAAGGTAATTTTTTCTGGCAGTTATTACAGTCTAAATCATGAAGTCTGTATGAAAGAATAAGTAAATCAATATTGTAGTGCAGAATATTTTAAGACATTTCTTCATTCCCAGTGGTAAGCTACCTTGGAAGGCAACTTCTCAAAGCCAGTGTGATGAAAATCGAGAAATTAACTCAAATTGATCCTGCATTTTAAATGTTTCTCAAGACTCAAACTTGCTTGTTAAAAGCAAGTTACCAACAAATATATTTGTAAATGTGTAAGTTGAGTCATGTTGCCAAAGGTAGTGATCAAGAAGATGTTCCAGTTGCACTTCAAATGCTAATAAAAATCAATGTTATACCTTTTATTACTTCAGTTGTTCCAAACCTTAATTACTAAGATGTATAAAAGCATGTCATTTGATACAACAGTGTACACTTTAGGTAAGCCGATCACTGAAAAAAGGAATTAAGAGAAGGCAGAGGGAGGTTATCTTGACATCATTGGGATAAAAAGTAACATGTTTAACATGTTTAAACAATAATAAAACATAAAGTAATTGTGTGTCATTGTCTTGTTTTTGTTACATGTTCTCATGCAGTCCACTCCAATGTAACACCCACTGCATAAAAGAATACAAGTTGGTTTCAAGTGCTGAGTTGCTATGCATACAACGCCTTTGACACGAGGCCCCACTGTCATTCAAATTTGAATGGTGGTGTTGTCGAAGTAGCAAAGCTCAATTTAGTGCAAGCTATAGAGGTACCCTCCTAAGGCAAGCTATTTAAACAATACCGAATTAATGAGATCAAAACACACTCTTCAGCGCCACAGTTGTTGAGTACACAATAACAGAATTACAGGTTAAATTAGCTTTCTATCATGGGGTTTCCATGTGGAGCAATTTGCACGTGAAATGGCGATGCTCGTGCAAATCTCATTTACTCGTGTAAATGACGAAACACACAGGAAAATCCACGCCCAGTTTCGCATGGAAACCCATATTTCACGTGTAAATGTTAATGAGCGTGTTTAGCCTTAACTATAAATACTGCAAGGGAGCAGGTCAGTTGTTACTGTGAATTCCAAGACGGCAGAAAGTAGTGGCTGATGGGCAATTTTATGGTTAGCAGTGGTGTAGTTCACCTTAATGATAATGCGGGCAGGGTTTTTTTATTATTGTTTTTTGCTGTGTCTGGACTGCCATGTTGTACAAAGAGCAAGTGAGCTGCTTAAATGTCTAACTGAATTATTTCCCATCCTTTTTTGCATCCCAGCTATGTCTGAAGACAACGCGTGTCCGCCCTCCATGTTAATAAATATAGTTAGTGAACTAGATGTCATGAGCCAGCTCGATCGCCCAAAACATCTCAACAACATCAGAACTGACCAAATAAAATTGCAAACATATTGATTGTGTTTTATTTGTTTGCATCATTAATATTTAACACAACTGTAAATGAAACACAACTTAAAAGAAAGGAGAGAATCTCTGACAGCACGAGCCTCCTCAGATCGCTGCTGTCCAGTTGAAACTGGCAGCTGAGGTAACCTTCACAGTCGCTTATAATAAGCGGGATTGGGCTTGTTTTTTGGCTTTTGAGACTTGGCAACACTGGTAACCTTCCCAGTCTGTCTCACAGGCACCCACTGATTTCTGAACACCTAATTTTGTTATTGACAAGAGTTTGTGCAGGATACAGCAGGCAGTGGCAATTTTGGGAACAAACTCATGGAATTCAGTCCGTTTCATCAGTAACCTGCCACCTCCCTTTAAAGTGCCCACTACCCATATTTGCCAAATCGTGGTGTTGAATGCTTCCTCAGCAGCTGGCAGCCGTCTGGACCGGTAGGGTTTCTAAGCCAGGGTAGTATACACAGCATCACCTGATCCCCTATACGCTGTATTACCTGAATGAAAGGGAAGTTAGTTATATATATATATATATATATATATATATATATATATATATATATATATATATATATATATTTCAGCAGTGTGGAATTGTGGTTAGGGCTCTGGACTCTTGGCCGGAGGGTCGTGGGTTCAATCCCAGGTGGGGGACACTGCTGCTGTACCCTTGAGCAAGGTACTTTACATAGATTGCTCCAGTAAAAACCCAACTGTATAAATGGGTAATTGTATGTAAAAATAATGTGTAAAAAATAATGTAATTGTATGTAAAAATAATGTGATATCTTGTAACATTTGTAAGTCACCCTGGATAAGGGCGTCTGCTAAGAAATAAATAATAATAATATATATGTGTGTATATATACAGGTAGTGGACAAAAAAATGGAAACACCTGGGTAAGTAAGGGACACCAAGTATATTGAAAGCAAGGGCTTCCACACAGGTGTGGCTCATGCATTAATTAATAACATCCCAGCATGCTTACGGTCATCTATAAAAATGCTGGACAGGCCTGGTTGCCTATAATTATGGCTAGCATGGCTGCAAGTGGAGACCTCAGTGACTTTGAAAGAGGTTTGATTGCTGGGCTGCGTTTGGCAGGAGCGTCAATGACCAAGACAGCTCAACTTGCTCATGTTTCACGAGCAACGGTGTCTAAGGTGATATCGGCATGGAACTCCAAGGGAAAGACATCATCAACAAAAGTCAACAGTGGGCGGAAGCGCATACTCCAGGATCGTGATATCCGTGCATCAATTCGAAGTGCACGGCAAAACAGACGAGCAACTGCAGATCAACTGACTGCAAATTTCAATCTGGGGCGCGAGCAGCAGCCATAGTGATCTGCAATACCTGTTGGTCAGTTTCATTTTATACCTCCAAGTTCATTTTTAATTAATGAGTTGTAAGATAAATTAGTTGAAACAGTATTCACTACTAATGACATGACACCCCACTAATGACATTTGAAAAACAATTTGGGCAAGAGCAGTAAAACACATTATTAAACAAGCAGGCATGAGGTATTTTACTTTATTACAGCAGCTTAGATTCATAAGAACATAAGAACATAAGAAAGTTTACAAACGAGAGGAGGCCATTCAGCCCATCTTGCTTGTTTGGTTGTTAGAAGCTTATTGATCCCAGAATCTCATCAAGCAGCTTCTTGAAGGATCCCAGGGTGTCAGCTTCAACAACATGTCAGTTCTTGTGTACCAGTTCTCTTTGCATGGAAACCACATTTTCACAAAATTTCACTAGTAATCTTCAAAAACAGCACCAGTACTTTACGCATAGCTAATTTACATATCAACCCCCACCTTTCCCATTAATTTGCATGACGTCGGGTGAAAAGCCCGGTTTACTCGAGTAAAATAAACTGAGCGAACAGAAACCCAAAAAAGCATTTTACACGAGATATTTTTCTCGTGTAAATGTCTCGTTAAAAAAAAAAAACTTGCATGGAACCCCCATGAATTTCAGACTTTTCAAAGTAGCTCAGCAACATGAAACTCCATGTTTTGTTTACTAGTGATTATTGACATATATTGACAGGTTCCCAGCAGACCCAAAATACATTAATTATTAAAATGTCATTAAAATAATATTACTGCATGTGCGTGTCCATTTTACAGTGTTGCTGCTGACAACAAATTTAAAAAACTGTAAAAATGTCTACTGAAAGAAAAAATCATTTATATTTTTTGTCAGTAAACAGGTTGTTTTCCAATAAACTCAATGTACTGTACAATGTCTTTCAGGGTTGGGCTGTGTGTTTTTGTTTTTCACGCCTTAATCCAACAATCCCCACTGGCTCTTTTATCCCTTAAGGGGGGAGACTCTTAATAGCAACACCGGGTCTCTTGCTTCCTGAGGAGTTAAATGAACATGTTGAAGATTGTATTAAGTATATATAGCCAAACTGGAGCAAACAATACACGTTCCATCTGCACTATGACTCACAGGCTGCACTTCATTTGCTCTGCTTGCACATCCTTGATCAGCCTTCCACACTTGATTTTCACAGCAGATTTCTCCTGGCAGCTGCTGCCTACGGTGAGCAATGTGAGATAGTAGACTGGGGTCATACTGGGGGTACACATCCAGTTTACTTTAATAACAAACATAGACAGTGATGCTAACAAGATACAGAGAGAAGCTATTTTTGTTTACTTTTTTAGAAAACACTTGGTATATACCTGGGGTAAATGTATTGCCCAATGTAGCCATCATAGGGAAAAATGTTAGGAATTCTGTTCCAGGTCATTTTGAGGCAATAAGTAAGGGTGGAGTTACAAACGCATATCATGGACTGTTTGAAGAGGGCCCTTTGCAGAGGGTGAGAATCGTTTAAGCTGTATAAATGGATGGTTATTTTTATAAGGGCTGGTTTTACAGACCCCAATTAGCACTAGGCTTGGACTACCTACTGTTATCTTAGGTAAGGTAGTCCAGGATTAGTTCTAATCAGACTAGTTCTAATCTGTGAAACTAGTTGTATGAGTGGCTAGTCAGGATATACAGTTACAGAGAAGAAAATAACATTTATTTGTACTGTCAGGAAATCTTTTCTTTTTTTCAGCTATTATTTAAATGAATAATATAACTATCAAGAAGAAAATCTGACTAATCTTATGTTGAAACATCTCCCAGTCATTTTCCCATGCTATACAAAAGGTTATTTACAACAGTGTGCGCCATAAAGAGATGTAGAACATTAACACTTTGGGATCATTAGGTATGAAGTGCATGGAAAGAAACAATTTTGTCAGAGATGTTAATTTCATCAGCAATGGAAAGTAGTCTGATAAGAACTTTCCTGCAGACTTCACACAGTATTTACCTGGGATTACATATCAGATGATAGGCTACTGGTTTGTCAACATGTCACACAGTTGTGCCTAATGTATGGGTTGGGTGTAACATCTTATTATTTTTCTTCAGCAATTATTAAGCAAACTTTTTTTGTACCTATATATGCCAGCATTCCCAAATACACTAACAATGTGTGTTTCAGCAGTGTGTGAGCCTGTGTTCTTCTTAGGACAAGACTTGATTTTAGAGACAGGCTTTTGATTGTTCTAAGGATAAGGCATTTTCCCACAAATATCTGTATTATTATTATTACAGTACTGCTTTTTTGTGTGCATTTTAAAAATCAAAAGCATAAATCTTGTTAAAAGGTGTAATCAGATTCGAATGTAATTAAAAATATCTAGCATTGCATAGAATTCCAGTTGTGCTATCCATTACAAACTTTAAGTTTAAAAAACGTCACATGTGTAAATAATTTATTCAAATGTACCCACATACAATTATGTTTGACCCAAATGTCAAAACAATGAAGGCTATGAAGGCTATGGCATGTTTACAGGCTTTATAATTGCTACATTTCAACATGTGGAAGTCAAGTGTTGCTTGAGGTACAAACCAAAGAACTAGGTTTTTGGTAAAAGGTCTTAAAGTAACAAGTAAGTGTATTCAAGAGAAGACTAAATTTGTTTCTTGAGAACGCTAGTATTTCAGGATATAGGGTCAGGAAGGGAGCAAGAGGAAATCAATCAATATGGGGGCAGGCTCTTAGGGTTTTATTTTTTCTTAAACTTTTTTCTTAAACTATTGTATTTCTGCTTTTATATATAATAATAATTTACCCCATACCACCTTGAAATGTTTCCAACAAAACAAGAACATATTTTTTTTACTAAAAAGGAGTATTAATATTTACATTTTCAAATTCACAATTTTTTTCCAGTTAGTGACCCAAACTCCATACTATCAAAATGTTACATTAAGGACAAGAGTAATAGAATCAGTAGGCTACTGTGCAAAAAATATTGCATTAGCTGGTTAATACAGTATGGCCACCACATATCTCTGACTATTGGGATTAAACATTAAAAACTGAATAGAGAAGCATGGAGTCACAGGAACACACAGCACCTTTGAGGAAAAGCATTTTTCAAAGCTGCTATGAGTGCCCCCCCACAGCAGTTTTTGTAACCACTATTTATATATAAAAAAAGAAAAAGAAAAAAATCTTTATCTCAGTACTTTTGCCTGATGTGAAGTCTGGGACACTGTCATAACCATCATTGCTGTAGGCACAAGAGAACGAAATACTGGTGTAATTACACGATTCTATCAACACTAATTAGCATGTTTGGTAATGCTGGTAATTAATTATTTTTACTTTTGATATTGATAAACAGTGTTGTTCTTTATCTGACATTATTCAAAGTTCAAAGCATATGAACAAAGTAGTTATATATTGATGTTAATGTAATAAGTAGCGGTATACAAATCAGAAGAGACATTCAGTACCTAGAACATAGTATGAATTAGGTGATGTTACAAATTCGAAACATATTACACATTAAAAAAGAAATAATGAAATACGTTAGGTTGCTTACGTAACCCTGGTTCCCTGAAAGAGAAGATGACCACCAACAACATTAGGTATGGGAAATGCCTGCCTGTTGGTAGGTATTTTCTGAGCTCTCTACACCAGAGCTGCCGATAGGCCCCTTCCTGGGATGACGCCCTTGGTCCCGCCTACCGAGGGATTAAAACCGTCATACTGAGGAAGCAATTGCTGATTTTGCATCGGACCTGTGAGGGTGGTTGGTGGTCGTCTTCTCTTTCAGGGAACCAGGGTTTTGTAAGTAACCTAACGTTCCCTTTCAATTCGAAGACGACCACCGACAATATTAGGTATGGGATAATGTATACCAGAGCCGTCGCGAGGGAGAAGGAACGGCAGCATACGAGAGACGCATCAGAACCGTATAACCGAAGGTTAATGGTGCGAGCGTGCAACCTCAAGGACCCTCGTGCCTATTGAAGGCAAGGAGGGACCTACCACATTTAATGTATGCGGCGCAAACGGAGGTGGATGGAAAGACTCCAATTCCACAGACTGATTGATGTGGAAGGCTGTAATCACCTTGGGGAGGAAAGCAGGGTTTGTATGCAGTGACACCCTGCTGCCATCGTCCCAAATATGCATACAGGAGCTGTGCACTGACAGCACCTGCAACTCACGGACCCGCTTAGCGGAGGTGATAGTCAAGAGGAAGGCTGTCTTCATAGACAGAAGCGTCAACTCTATGGAGTGTATAAGCTCAAACGGGGCCTTCGTGAGAGCCTCCAGTACAACATCAAGGCTCCACTCGGGGAGAGCGTTCCTCCTGGGAGGGCGTAACCGCCGAGCGCCCTTGAGAAACCAGGTCGCCAAAAAATGCGCACCCAGAGATACCGAATCTATGGGGGCATGGCACGCAGAGATAGCTGCTAAATACACCTTCAATGTGGAAGGTGACTGTGACAGAGATCGAATGATTCTTGGTGTTCGATCTCCCTCCTGACCTGTGAGGGCACTGTGTAAAAGGAACAGAGTACCCTTAACTAAATGGCATGATAATTTATTCCTTAGGGTAGGTGGAAGTCGGTCATTTAGGAAGGGGGTGGAACTACGTTACCCAAACTCAATGACCCGGACAGTAAACAGCATGGCATCTGAGGATTGGAGGAGTGGATGCGCTCGTTAACCTAGGGGTCATGAGCGAGGGTATAAATAGGGGACATAGTGTAAGTGATCTGTTCCTTTGTTGGTTAGAACAAACCTAAAAGGAGAACCATTTGTTTCTAAGACTACTAAACACTATCCGGAGCTGCAGCCGCAGGCCAGCAAGAACCCCGGACACCAGCATTTCCCTGTTTCACTGTCTTTTCACCACGAGCACTAGTTTCACGCACTAAAATAAACACTGTGTTTGTGTTCTGTGTTACGTGTGGGTGAGGAAAGAACTTGGACTGTGTTTTATGGTTTTGGGTCAAACCCGAGGATTACAAACGAAGTGATACACGCCATTGTATCACTTCCATCATTTATTATTTACAGGTGTTTGCCCTAAGGCTCTGGACATTGTATAAATCAATAAACACCCTTGCACCTGGAAATCATTGTCTGTCTGTTTTATATCCGTTCTGCACTGCACACATCTGTAACCACTCACCACTTTGCCACAGTGACCTACCACCATCAAGCAGTTCTTGCAGAAACTGCAAGATAACCGGCATGTGGCAAGAAACTGGGTCATGACTTCTAATCAGACACCAATTCTGGAAATAGTTCCACTTATAGGCATACAGCGACCTAGTGGAGTCTGCCCTAGTGCTCTGCAGAGTACCCACAACCGCGTCTGATAGCCCTAAGGCTGTCCAGCGGCCCCGTTCAGGGGCCAGACCTATAATTGGAACCTGACAGGTTCCGGATGTCAGATAGTGCCTCTCGCCTGACTGAGGAGATCCAGGCGATCGACCTGCGCCTTCCCAAACCATTCCCAAATGCGTTCCATCACCTGCGGGTGGAGTCGCCACTCTGACGGATGCGCACCCTCCCTCGACAGGAGGTCCGCTGCCCAGTTTGCCACTCCGGGAAGATGCATTGCCCATAGGGACAGCAGGTTCTGTTGTGCCCAAATCAGGAGCCGGAAGGCGATGCAACGCTGTGGACCGGAGGCCACCCTGGTGGTTGACGTACACCACCACTGATGTCTTATCCATTCGGACCAGCACATGTTTCCCGTGCAACACTGGAAGAAAGTGCTAGAGAGCCAGGAAAACATATTTATATGCAGGGCCATGGACTCCTCTGCCTTCCCAGACCACCCCGCAACTCAAATTGGAGGCATCTGTCATCACCACTTGGTGAGTTAACACCACTCCCATCCGCATGCCCTCGCGCAGGTGAGAAGGCATCCTCCACCATCATAAGGCCGCTGAGCACGTGTGAGACACTGTCAGCCGACGGTGTCTGTTGCGCTTGGGGTGTAAGTGGAATTCATTGAGCCATGCTTGGAGCGGGCACATGCGTAATAGACCCAGCTTGATGACCCAACAGTTGACCCAACAGTTTTTGGAACTGCACCAAGGGAACCCTGAAAAGCTGCTACTCTGTTGTCTGACAGGTATGTGCGCACATCGTACTGGAGTCCAGCTGGAGCCCAAAGTATGTTGTGCACTGCACCGGCGTAAGCCGACTCTTCGCATGGTTGATGGTGAGGCCCAGCCTTGCCAGATGCTGCGTCACAATCACCGTGTGGGCCACTGCTCCCTCTCGTGACTTAGCACAGCCAGGATAGCGTCCACACACTTTGAAAACTTACGAGGAGCCAGGGAGAGGCTGAACGGCAGCACAGAGAACTCGTAAACGCTTCCCTGAAAGGGGAAATGGAGGTACTTCCTGTGCTCTGGACGAATGGGAATGTGAAAGTACACGCCCCATAAGTCTATGGTGGTGAATCAGTCGCCCGATAGGACTGACTGGAGAATGTGACTGAGTCAGCATTTGGAACCTCTTTTCCTTCAAGAACTTGTTGAGGAATCTTAGTTCTAAGATGGGGCGAAAGCTGCCATCCTTCTTGGGCACTAGAACATATCTCGAGTAGAACCCCTCTCTGCAGGAGGTGGGGTCTACCAGACGAATGGCTTGCTTGCACAGCAAGGCGGCCACTTGTTCTTTGAGTACCGAGACCTGAAGTGGGTCCGACACAGATATGTGCGTGACTCCTCGGAAGGGGGGAGGTCCAAAATGCAACTGCAGCGCGTAACCGTTTTGCATGGTAGCGAGCACCCAGGTGTCCGAGGTGCAAGTGCGGCTGTGGCCGCTGTGGCCTGTAGGCGATGCCTCAGGTCACCCAGCAGGGCTGTGGGCACTGGGACCGTCCTTGTGATGGTATGCGCCTTGGGGGCCTGCCAACAGCTGGACCTACCCTGCGCTGGAGCACGAGGAGGGAGCAACGCAGCCACCTAGGGCTTGCCCTAGAAGACCGGAAATCTGGAGCAGCGTACTGGAGAGGAGGCGGAGCTCCGTGGCCACAGGCTCTGGGAGCGGGGCCCCCGTGAGCACACCATTTAACCCTTTGCGGTCCATTGTCGGACTGGGTCCGACATTGCAATTATTCCTCACAGGTCCTTTGTCGGACTGGGTCCGACATCATTATAGCAACGAAAAAAACGGGTTTCTAGTCATTTTTTCTCCGGAAAAAGCCGAGAAAACCATTCAATTGCCGAATGGGAGCAACAGGAGCCGAGACAAGTCGAAAAAAAAAAAAAAAGGCGTATCTCATGAATAGTCATACATGGTATCTGGTATCAGATAACAGGGCGGTCGTAAGTAAACAAGCTGGCTGACTGTGAATCAGCGCACAGAGAACACGGACATTTGCAGAGCTTTTTTGAGATGTTATAGTAATAAAATAATGACTTGGATTGCATTATTGAGGAGTTTGGTGATAAAACGAGTGATCAGGAGATGATCGATCGGTATGTACAACTATTATTATTATTATTATTTATTTCTTACATAGGTGAAAGCTATAGCGAACAAAAGGGTGGGGTGGGGCTGGAGATGCCTAGTGAGTGCTTTGTTGATATGCAGGGCCATTTAAACCCGTTTGACTGTGAAAAAAATAATTTTAAACAGCGCGTCTAAATTTAAATGCGTGTGAAAATTAGACCTGACGTGCCTGACGCACATTTAATAAATGGACCGCAAAGGGCTAAATATGTGGTGAGAATACCCGCTGTGTTAGCCAGGCGGGTCACCTGCGCTTCCGCTGCATAAGCCCTCCTCAAATGTGTCTCCGTAATCCTACATTGAGGGTACGCGCACATAGGGTCCCTTGACAATCCACCCTTAACCCTTTGCGGTCCATTTATTAATTCTGCATCAGGCTCGCCAGGTCTAATTAATTTTTTCACGTGCAGTTAATTTTAGACGTGCTGTTTAAAAGTATTTTTTTTCACAGTCAAACAGGTTTAAATGGCCCTGCATATCAACAAAGCACTCACTAGGGATCTCCAGCCCCGCCCCACCCTTTCGTTTGCTATTGCTTTCACATATGCTACCAAATAAAAAATAATAATAATAATAGTCGTACATACCGATCAATCGTCTTCTGATGACTCGTTTTATCACCAAACTCCTCAATAATGCAATCCAAGTCATTATTTTATTGCTATAACATCTCAAAAAGCTCTGCAAATGTCGTGATAGTCTCTGTGCTGATACTGTACTCCCAGCTTGTTTCCATACGACCGCCCCATCTGATGCCAATGGGGTACTATGACTATTCATGAGATACACCTTTTTTTTTTTTTATCGGCTTGTCTCAGCTCCTTTCGTTCCCACTCGGCCATTGAATGGTTTTCTCTGCTTTTTCCGTTGAAAAACCGACTTTTTTGCGTTTTTAAATTGATGTCGGACAGGGTCCGACAAAGGACCTGACGGGAATAATTGCAATGTCGGACCCAGTCCGACAAAGGACCGCAAAGGGTTAACCAAGGCCACAATGGTGGAGTCAACGGGGAATCCTGCCAAGCCCAACTTCTCTGCCTTCCAATGAAGCAAGTCAGGCGGCTTGCTTCAAAATACGCTGTGCAGATGCCGGTCGATACCAAGAGGAGCGTACCTCCTCCATAAAATCAGGGAATGGTGGGAATGGCTGTGCTGTGGGAGCTACTGCCAGCGTCCGAAAGATGGACTGGCGGGGCTCTGCCAGTGTCGTCCAGGGGATCTGCAAAAACTTTGCAGTGCGCCCTATTAATACCGGCATGGAGCTAGGCAATGGCGGTAAACTAGTGTCTGAGGCAATCTCGGAACTAAGTTCCTCCACTTCCATGGGGAAGGATTCCTCATCCCAGGAGGCCGCTAAAGATAGTGTGTCCTCCTCCACAATCAAGGGCTATGGCTCCGGCTCGACCTGGACTTCCATGGGAGACCCAGGGGCCAAATCTGGTGTGGGCAATAGTGGGGCCTGGGCCTCTACCAGTGCCGTAGGAGCTGGCTGCCTAGACAGCAGCTCAAGGACCTCAGCAATCTGCTCCTTGAGGTAAATTATGTTCCTCGTCTGCTTTGAGCGCTTCACCCTTCTCACCTGGGGGGAGGGGGAGTAACTGCGAGGTCTTGTCACAGGAGCCTGAGAGCGGGGATGGGGCTCCGAAGGCTGCGTGGTAGACTGAGCGTTTAGCCCCATGGCCCTTCTGAGCCTATTGCGACGCACCCTGGGCTGAAAGGCCACGCACAAGTCGCAGAAGTCCACTCTGCCCATGGCCTCCGTGACGTGTTGGACCCCCAGGCACTGCACACAGAGCGGGTGTTTGTCGTTGGGAGGTATGTTCACCTTGCAGGATGTGCAGGCATGAAATGGAACGCTCGTCATGGTTGCTACTACCGAGTGCGGCAAGCACTGTGTGCGCCAATTGGCCCCAGGTGCACCGTGCGCACCGAGTGCACTGAGCACAGCGCGCACAGCGTGGAGCTACTGCTGCGTGCAGAGTACCACCTGCCCTGAGCAGAGGGTACTGCGCTTACTGGGGTGCTATCATACCGAGGGCACCGAGCACTGAACGCACCAAGTACCGTGTATACCGGATGCAGTCAGGCGATGTGTACCAAGCACCATGCTCACCAAGTGCACCGGGTGTACTGAGCACTGTGTGCACCAAATACACCGAGGCACTATGTACCGAGTACCGTGCGCACCGAGTTCACTAAGCACTAAGCGCACCGAGTGCACTGGATGCACTGAGGTGCTATGCACCAAGTACCGTGCACTTTGAGTGCACTAAGCACCGAGGGTACCAGTTGCACTGAGGCGATATGCACCGAGTACCGTGCACGTCGAGTGCACTAAGCACCGGGTGCACTGAGCACTGTGTGCACCGAATGCGCAGCGTATCTGGAAAAAAGGCTGTAAAAGATGACAACACTAACTCCGTTTAAATCAATACTGCACAGGCAGTTGACTCACGTACCACAGATAGGAAAGCAGCAGCCTGCAATGCAACCACTTGCAGGTTGCTGAGGAAGAAAGAAAGAAAAAGGCTAAATCAGGAGACACTGATTCTGTGAAAGCGGTGAGCCAGCTTTCAGTCTGGAAGGCAAAGGAACTGCAGTAGATTCAAAGCTCTTTTTCACAATACGCTCAGATACCAACACAGAGGGTCTTACCTTACCATCTTGAGAGGCAAAAAGAGAAATGTCTTCCTCAGTATGACGGTTTTAATCCCTCGGTAGGAAGGGGCATCATCCCAGGAAGGGGCCTATCAGCAGCTCTGGTATAGAGAGCTCAGAAAATACCTACCAATAGGCAGGCATATCCCATACCTAATGTTGTTGGTGGTTGTCTTTGAATTGAAAGGGAACAGTGAATTATTACCATATACAGAATAAGTATTTCATATATACAGCTTTGAGTCATGGCCTAACAGTGACTTACATTTGTGAATTAGTGAGTCATGAAATGAGCACTGCATAGTACACCCTTTGATATAAACAGATATGCAAAGCTTTTTTCTCTACTTTTTATATTGTACTTTAAACTAGGAAAGGAAGGATGTGTTTTCCCATAAGACAAACAGTAGGCCTATACATAAAGCATCACTTGAACAAATCAGTCATGGCTTATTATTCTTTAAAAGTATATTTCATACAATTAAATGCCTGCATTTTGGAAAATCAGCAAAACACTGTACCATGGGAAAATAACATAGCATAGTTGTTTTCTGCTGGAATTATTGTTTTTCATTTATGTCGCATACTGTAGTGCAATCACATATATCTATGAAAACACTGTTCCGCACAAGCCTGGAGTGGCCTGTATATCATTATACAAAAATTCAATAAATTAAATATAAATGAAAAGTATAGAAAGCCAGAGGGTCCCAATACCTATGAGTAGTATTGTATATTGTTACGTTACATACCTAGATAATGGAAAACCACACGGGAAATCTACTTTTTTGCCTTTTACTAACATCTGTCTACAGTATAAATCATGCCACTGTTTGTAACACAATACCTGTGTCACATGCAAATAGTTCATCAGCAAAGATTAGATTCCCTAGCATTGTCTCAAGAGATTTTTTTTGTAAGCTGAGGGGCAGACAGGCCAAGTATCATTTAAAAGATAAAATGTTTTCTGTAAGAAAAAAGTAGTCAATTTGGTTTCTGTCAATTTTGTAAAATCCATATGCTGGCGAACTAGTAGTATTTTCCTAGATGTTCCCCTATACCATTATTAATGCAGTTCTTGTGCAGTAAGCAAACCTATTTACTTCATCAGGTTTAGCTATGCATTTTCCCCTTTGCATGGTTTCGTATTTCTGCATGCAGAGCTTGTGCACTTGTGGTTTTAGGT
Source organism: Acipenser oxyrinchus oxyrinchus (assembly GCA_030684275.1). NCBI lineage: Eukaryota > Metazoa > Chordata > Actinopteri > Acipenseriformes > Acipenseridae > Acipenser > Acipenser oxyrinchus. Next base: position 60,193,023 of record CM060252.1, read on the forward strand.
AACTTTGCATATCCATTTATTATGTTTTTAATCTGGAAATGTGGTGTATCATTTTATATTGAAAATGTCAAAGAATTTCAGAAACAGACCTGAAACTTCCCTTTTGACTGCGTGTGGTACCTGTTTCATTCACTGCAGTATAGTACTGTACAGCAGTCATGCCACAAGTGAAAAAGTTTCAGCTGCAGGTCAGTCAGCCCTTAGATCTGCAACGTGGCAATGAAATTACCCAGAAAACAAAGCTTTATCCAATAGAGTTGGAACAATAATCAATGATGGAATAATTACAGAATAATTGTTATTGGTGATAATCATGATTATACCACAAGCCCTGTCTGGGCGCTGGATGCTCGTGGTCCCCCCGTCTGGGCGCTAGTTCCTCCTCTTCATACTGGGTGGGGCATATGGCTAAAGTGTGCCCATAAGCCCCACAGCCAGGGCATAACTCTGCTGCAAGGTTCTTTAAAAACCCCTCCCAGCCATCATCTCCTACCTCCTCCTGCTGTTGCTGCTGCTGCAGCTTTCCTTTCCCCCATCTCTTCCTACTCCTTCTCCCTACCTTCCTCTCCTGGGCCGGTTCCTCCTCCTCACTTTGGAAGGGGCAGATCGCCACTGTGTGTCCATAGATCCCACAGGCAAGGCACCAGCCTTGGTCCTCGAGGTCCCCGAGGAGATCCTCCAGGTCCCGGCAGCCGTCTCGCCAGCCTTCCATTCTCCTTATTTTTTTTTTCCAAAAACAATATTTATAATCCTTTTTTTTCGCCCAAAAGGACACCTCAACAAAAAAAGCACTTTCCCTGGTCTGACGCTTGGGGCCGCTGTCATCCCACTGCTAACACCATATGTGACAGCTGAGTGGTGTCGTCAGAACCAGGAAATGAACACACAGCACTACGAGTGAAATAGTGAATGAAAGCGCTGCTGCGCGGTTTATTAATTACGGGAAAATAAAAGGTTTTAACAAACACAAAAACACTTTGTAAAATAAAAATGGCACAGTAGCCAAAACGAACAGACAATAAACAGACAGACAAACGAGTGAAACCAGACACAAACAAGTACACGTAGTAGCAATTGTTAAATATCTCCTCTCTCACCCGTTCTCCACTCACGAACACACAACCCTAAGTGAGTAAAACGTGCATCTATATATACTGTTGTGCCGGGATTCAATTACTAATTAATTATTCACTTGAATCCCAGCACGTGAATTAATTATGTGCAACCTCGTGCTCACATATTAAATACTTTAAATGCACGTGAAGTGATGTGCCATCCTCGGGCCTAAATACAATTATACATTTTAAATAACTCGTGCTGCACACACCCATTTATATCCCGTGCAGCCATCTCTATACACCAACATTAACACACCACACGCAACATACAACACAGAAATACACACAGGGGCGGGGCACATTGCCACATGTCTCTACAATTTTGTGATGTGTTGTTTCCTGATTGGTTAACCAATCTATCCTGCCTCTATAAAACACTCCCATTTCTAGCAATCTCTCTCTTTTGAGCTTTGTTTGTTTTGCTGACGATTCCTTACAATTATTACTACGTTCCTGGTTTGACCGTTTTGCTTTATTAGTTCTGGCTGACGACTCTCGCTCTTCGGATCTCCCTTGCTTATGGACTTCTGACCATTCTTTCAGATTACCCCTGTTGCTCCATCCCACCTACAAAGCGGCCTCCTTCTCCAGCCTCACAGTCAGTAGCTGCAAAGCATCTAGCAGTGCTCGCAAGCAGCAGCCACTCTGCCTCACCTTTCAACCCTGCTCCTTCCACCTGCCCAGCCACGCAGCACACAGCCGCACTCCATCTTGCAGCACTCTGCTCAACCTCAACCTGTCGTTGCTCCGGCCTTCGAAGCAGCATTGTCCAGCAACTCAGCCGCGCATCCTGCAGCAGTTCTCGATGGAAGCTCTGCCTTCTAAGCAACTCCATCCATCATGAGAGCTGCAGCTATGCAGCCTCGCGGACCGCAGTCTCAGCTGACCTCACCAACCTCCATCACAACATCTCCAGTCACCAGATTGGAAGCAAGGAAGGACATAAAATGTGGACAATACTGCAGCACTGGAATGGGCTATCTATGTTCCACGAGGATTACATAGTGGCTGCAGATCTCACTTTGTTCATGGACGCTTCTCATCTAGGCTATGGGGCAATCCTGGCCAATCAATGGTTTTTGAAATAGCAATTCTATCACTGGAACAGAAATCTACTGCATTATTGGAATTATACCAAATAGTTTCTGCATCTGGGGCAGATCATGGTGTAAAAAAAAAAAAAAAAATTCTGTTTTATAGCGACAATTTAGCCACAGTCCAAATAATCAATAAAGGCCGATCTTCAGTACCATTCATCATGAAATTACTGCGAAGGCTCATATGGCTATCTGTGTCAAACAATTTCTTAATTCAAGCCAGACATGTGCCCGGTTCCTCTAATAACGTTGCTGATGGTGTCCCATTTGCAGATCTTCAAATTCCACCAGATCATGCCAGCAGCATCGCCTCTCCCTCTGCAACCTCTTCCCTTCCATCATCTCATCATGGAATAAATTCATCCCTTTCCAGTTTACTTCTCTCTGCTCAGGGCTACTGACAGCAGCTCTGGCTCCAGCAACCAACACATCATACAGAACAGCATGGAATCCATACTCCCGATTCTGCGCCCAGCACCAAATCATCTCGGCACAGTCCAACCACAACGGGATCCTGGCATTCGTTGTGCACCTCTGGGACATCCTCCAGCTGTCACCCACTACCATTAGATCATATCTGACTGGGTTTCAACACCATTACCGACTCCAATTATCAAAGATTAACACTCCCCTTTGCCCTTACAGTTGTCTGGCAAAACTCATGGCTCTCAAGAAACCCACTCACTCAGATCCGCTGTTTACCGACTGCTCAAGGAACATTGTCACTAGGAACTGATTTTCATCTCATCTGTCCTCTCTCATAACTAAAGAAGTTCTGCCACAGCAATTCTTCACTCCTCACTCCTTTAGAATCGGAGCTGCAACTTCAGCTGCCAGAGCAGGACTATATCAACATATTATTAAAACTAGGTCGCTGGACTTCATCAGCAATTGAGACATATATTCGAACGTCAGCATCAGACATTATTTCAGCCCAGCAATCCCTACCTAGCTTGCTCGGAGTAGGGGTGCCCTCTCCACCGGGACTACCAGAGATTTCCACCTTAAACCTTAAAAAAGTAAAAAGAAAAAAGAAAGGTGGTTTTTCCTCTCCGCTGCGCAGATGGCTTTCTTCTAGGTTGTCTTACTAATCTTGCTATGTCCTGTTTGTCTTCAGGGTGCAGTCTTCTTTCCCCTCACAGGTGTGGGACTTTCTAGCAGGGAGCCAGAGGTACATTCTCTGGGGGGGATATTGATCACTTCCCCTAGCTTCTCAGGCAACCGCCATTCAAGCTCTCTAGCCAGCGGGACCCCCGGCCACAATAATCTTACCTTTTGCTTTATGTGCGTCATTCTGCTACGTTTCCATTTATACTGGACCTTTAGTTCCTCTACTCTTTATTATTATTATTATTATTATTATTATTAATTTCTTAGCAGACGCCCTTATCCAGGGCAACTTACAATTGTTACAAGCTATCACATTATTTTTTACATACAATTACCCATTTATACAGTTGGGTTTTTACTGGAGCAATCTAGGTAAAGTACCTTGCTCAAGGGTACAGCAGAAGTGTCCTCCACCAGGGATTGAACCCACGACCCTCCGGTCAAGAGTCTAGAGCAAAAGTCTAGAGCCCTAACCACTACTCTCAAACTTTGTAATTATACTAACATCTGTTTCCTTAGAGCATCTACCATGAACATCTACCTCAATGCAACAGTATTTGCAGTGATATGCGTCTTCTGCCTCATCTGACTCACTTCTGTTATTTTTGCTTTTTGGATACTTCGAAACATTAGTTTTTCTTTAAATATTCGTGAACTGATTTGCATTTTCTCCCCTTTCCTCATCCACTAAAAATATTATATTTTCGTGTAAGTATTTCAATTTAGTTTTTGATCAAGCTAGTAGTTACCACATCCAGCAATTGCCACAATAATCAGACTTTGATTGGCCAATATAATCAGGTGATAATGTGTTTGTGAAGTGACAGATCCTCTGACGTCTAAACGCCTGCTTGTTTATTTAGCAGCTGCCTTTATCCAAGGTGAGTTACAGAGATTAAGGTGTGTGAACTATGCATCAGCTGCAGAGTCACTTACAACTACGTCTCACCCGAAAGATGGAGCACAAGGAGGTCAAGTGACTTGCTCAGGGTCATACAATGAGTCAGTGGCTGAGATGGGATTTGAACCAGGGACCTCCTGGTTATAAGCCCTGTTCTTTAAGCACTGGACCACACAGCCTCCTAGGATACAGTGTAGGGCTGCTTATTACAATGTCAGAGTCAAAATAAAACAGCATTTTAATCAAAATATTGTGTATTTTCTAGAGAATATTACTGGGAAAATACTGAATAGACAAAAATACTGAATAGACAGTCAGAGTCAAAATAAAACAGCATTTTAATCAAAATATTGTGTATTTCCTAGAAAATATTACCGGGCAAATACTGAACAGACAAAAATCGGGTATAAATCAGTAAAAACCGACAGCCTGTTAAAAAAAGAATCCTGCAATTTTTCAGTAAAATTCGGAATAAACCAGAAATGCGGAACACTATGTATGATGTACACTGTTATGCAACTGTGTTTACAAGGGCGAGTGGAATGTGCTGTGTCATGTCCGTTTGAGAGGGCAAAACCAACAACATGGATCAAAGAGTTTTTCAGTGTCATACGGGATGAGCAACAGAATACAGTTTAATGGGAGGGATGGCCTTACCATCACAGTTGGGCTGTATACGTTGTGCTGTAATACTAGTATGTTCTGTATGCTCCAATGTTTTAGGACTATGTTGGCAGATAGCACACACGTGCTTTCTCTAAATATCCACCCTTATGCAGTGCAGATGGATGTCTCTTGTGTTATCTGCAGAGTTGTATGTTGTTCGATGCAACTGCACCCGGGTCCAGCCTTTGGAGGGGCCCAGCCCAGAGTCCATTTCTTTTTTTTTTTCTGAGCCCACTTTTAATGACTATACGTGAATATATCTATCTATCTATCTATCTATCTATCTATCTATCTATATATATATATATATATATATATATATATATATATATATATATATATATATATATATATATATACAGTATATATATATTGTAACATAGCAGGGAGGGGGTAAAATCCTCCCTATGTAAGACATGTGCAGGCACATTTTTGTTAGTTTGTTTTATTGTTTAATTTAATTTGTTAATTGTTTTATTGCTTAATTATCCCCTGTACCTGGTGATTATTATTAAATTAGACCCAGGTGCAGGGTATAATAGAGGAGCAGTTAGTTTGCTCGGGGCTGCTGAGTAGAAGGAAGCAGAAGCAGAGGAGGTGCTCTGCTTCCGAGCAGTCTAGAGAAAAGTGTGTGCAGTTTAAACCTGTGAGGTTTTGTTTTGTTTGGTGGGGAAACGACTTAGCCGTCCCACTTGTAGTCAGGGTGTTCCCGAAAGTTTAGTTAGTGTCTCAAAGAGCTAGGTGTTTATTTTGTGTTTGTTTTTGTTTTGTGAATTAAAAATAGCGCAACCGCCTTGAAAAACTCCATTCCTGTGTCCTGTGTCCTGGGGCAAGAACCGTGAGTGGTGCAAGTCGGTTCACAATATATATATATATATATATATATATATATATATATATATATATATATATATATATATATATATATGCCGTCTATTCCATGGGATAAGAAAAAAACATACCAAGGTAGTATTGGCGGACTGTCAATCAAAACACAGATTCACAAACCACAGCTGACAGATTTGTCTATCTGGAGGCGGGACGCAGAGCAAGCGCTCTGGCAATAGGTCAGTGTTTAGGTCATGTGATTGCTCTGCTGTGAGTCGGAGATGTGATACTAAAGGCGTAATTTCGAGAGCCCAAACAGAACTGGACAATCTGATTTGGCGAATCCGTTCCACTGTCCTGCCGTGGAAAGTGTTGTTCTTGTTCGGTCAAACACCTCAGTCTTCTTGAGGAGTTCCAGGTACAGCTATGGCCAAAATATTGCATCCTCTACTTTTTTTTTTTTTATTGAGACATAAAAAAAAAATAGATTAACATCATTTAAATGTTTTATTTAACATCATGTAATCAAAGAAACTACAGAACTATTTTGCAAAAGTCTACCGGAAGTCATAATAATTAGAACAGTATTTCATGTTAGATTTCAAAATGTCACATTTTTTAATTGTTGTCAGTTTTTCATCAAGTATGGAAGACTACAAAGCGGTATGTAATTTAATATGTTAACGTAGCATTATTCAGCAGGCTTCATTAGACTCTTTGAAGCAAAATGATTTAATTATATAGGGAGATGCAAAACTTTTGGCCATATCTGTACTGCTAATTCAGTGTATTTAGGTAAATTACAACGGTACACAATTACTGGCAAAATACAACAAACACAGCTTTGATTTCTGATGGTCTGTACTGTATAGCGAGATTTGTTTTATATATCTGACCCATAATATTAATATTATTATTTGTTCATTTAGCAGACACCTTTATCCAAGGCAACTTACAGAGACTAGGGTGTGTGAACTATGCATCAGCTGCAGAGTCACTTACAATTACGTCTCACCCGAAAGACGGAGCACAAGGAGGTTAAGAGACTTGCTCATGGTCACACAATGAGTCAGTGGCTGAGGTGGGATTTGAACCGGGGACCTCCTGGTTACAAGCCCTTTTCTTTAACCACTGAACCACACAGCCTCCTATAAATACTGCTTGGAACTTTCTGTCTGAAAAAAAACCCACCACAAGGTACAAACAGCATCCACAAATCACTGCCAGCCATAGAATAGAAATGGAAATAAACGATTTCGTGAAAAGGATAAAACTTTTCCATTTACAGTGAACAAGCTGAACATGTCTAAGCCTATCTGCCTCATGAAATTCCGTCTTAACTAACGGTTGATAAAAATTCAGTATTTTGGGTCTGAACTATTTTCGCCTGTTTTTTACTGTTGTTAGATTTGTGGCTATAACTCTTTAACTATAAAGGTTACAGGTACATGTCATACATGAAATGAATGTGCACACATTAGGCTTTCATAAAAAAATCGTCTGAAACTCACCCTGTTCAATACAGATAACAAAAAAGAGATGCTTTCTAGAAAAAAAACGTTATTTATTGTTTGTAAAAAAACATTTTAGCATGGCTGGCTCAAATCTGACCATGTACAATGAAACTTCAACATGTAGGGAACATGGATAAACATTTTTGAACAAATTGGATAATAAATAAAGAAATTATGGCCATATATACAGAAGAGACCAAAAGCAACCAAAAAAACGGATTCATTGAAAATGTGCAAAAGAAAACCAAAAGAAAAAAACGAAAAAAAACACAGGCACGCTGATCATGTGGCACAAGATTGGGCTGTTCACGGTGGTTTGAATGGCCAGCACAGTGGCGACCATGGCAACATAAACCTAAACAGCTTTGGTTTCGTGCATCTGATCCACAACCACGAAAAACAAATATATATTTATCAGAAAATAGGTCCTTGTGCCTTCTCTTATATTGTATAGATTTTGTGTGAAAATGTCTGTTTACTGCACTGAGTATGTCTATCTTACAGCACAGCAGTAACATTGCATTCACTGCTGTCTCCTTACATTGTCCTTTACAGGAAATACACGAGTAAGACCTTGTTTTGAAGCTCTGAATCTCCTCTTTCCAATGACGCTATTCCAATTTCTCTCACAGTGCCTCAATAAAAGTTAAAGGGCCAGGTCATCAGCGGTATATTTAACATTGGGGGCCCTAAAGTGTTTTGGGATATTAATGTGTTAAGTGTGTTCATAGAATTATGTTTTCGCTTATGAGTTGTAACAAATGCATTGGTACTCTGACTAATGTTTGTACTTGATAAAATTCATTTAAAAATCCAATTGATGCCTATGTTAATCAAATTGATTAATCTTGTTACATGATTGGTGTAAATGTAAAATTAAAATGATATACTGTTACTTAATTGATTACTGTCTTGTTCAGAGTCATCTTAAAATAATACATGTGAGAATGTGGCTGTTCCCAAATTAGATAATTGGTGCTAATTGGGAACAGCCACATGATATAAAAAGCGATCTTGAAGCTCCATTAGAGGAAGACTACCAGGGAGTTGGGAACAGAGGTCTGTGTTAAGGCTAAGGCCGGAGAAGAGACCTGTGTAGTCTGACCTGGAAAGGTACGGTGTTGTACATGTATGTGTTTGGGTAACTGGCTTAGCTGTCCAGTTTATTAGTTACTTGGGAAAAGTTTAGTTTTTGTTTTGTTTGTTTTTGTAATAACCTACCTGTGGTTCTGAGTGCTATTGCTTTTATAAAAGGTCCTGCAGGTGGCAAACTTACCCCAGTTTGTCACTATATATATATATATATATATATATATATATATATATATATATATATATATATATATATATATGTTAATATGCTGTATGGAACTTCAGTTTATATAATAGGCTGTAGCTCATGAATGGCCTCAAAACAGAAGAAGAGAATAACAAATATATTTCTGCCACTGGATTTTCAAAGTATGACTGCAGACGGGTCAGCCCCTTGTCTGTTTCTTTAGGTGGCTGTGATTGGATGTAACTCTTTAGAGCCTCATACATCTGTCAAATTCTATCCACCACTTTTTATAAACTCAGCCCCCCTGTGCTGACATGCTTCAGAATTTTCTTAAATTCTACCCCACAAAAATCAGCAAACTCGTGAAAATCGTGTGCTAGTTTTACACTTCCATCAAAGAAGTAGCAGACATCTATACATAAATCTTCCACCTCAAATGAGGCGAGACTGCTAAATGCTTTACAAGCTGCTTTTGCAGTATTGTGACTCACATGGCACAGGCAGCCAAGGACATAAAGTTATGGATTTTTGAGACTGAGGAAATTATGCTTCCCAACATTTACTGCAGCATTGTCGACACTCAGACCGATACAATTTTTCCATGGGATGTTATGCTCTTGAAAAACTGTATCTACTTAATAAAAAATTGCTTGAGCTGTATCTGATGTATTTAACCCCATATCCATCAGTTTGGAAATTATGCTACCATTAACATCCCATATTTTAACAATGAGTGAGTACATTTTTGCTTCATCCTGATATGAAGCAAAGTGGTGGTTCAGGCAGGGAACTCGCTTTTAATCAGTCAATCAAATCAAACTGATTTACTTACCAATAATTGTCAATAATTTTTTGCTAAAATATGCAAACTATCATGCCCCTTTTGGTGAGAGAAAAAAGATGTAACCTGGCGCTTTGAGTGGTAAGACTTTTAAGCTGGTTTCACAGACCCTGGTTAGCATTAACCTTGGACTAAATTAACACTAGGTAGTCCAAGATTCGTTTTAATCGGGGTCTGTGAAATCAGCAATGTAACCCATTTACAATCCGGCATGATACCCATTCTCTCTTTGGAATGTTTTCTGTATTTTAATTGGCAGATAAGTACATATACTGCTAAGATAGGTTTAAAAGATTATGAAAATGTAATTACGGGATTGCTTTCACCAGAATACTCTGTATCAACAGAGAGTAAATAAATAAGTAATCAAATATATGACATCTGTCAGCAGTAGGTAAACACCACCATTATGCATATCATATTACACTGGCACATGCAAGTCCATTGTGTGCCTGTGTCTTTTTAAAGGCACTGTAACAGGAGGCATCAGGAACTGGGGTGAATAAAGACAGATGGATCATTGCCTGTCATTCAACATTCATAAATATTTAACCTTGATCAAATAAAAAATGTGAATAGTTTAAAGGATTCTTTCAGCTGTCATCTTTCATGACAAAGGAAAAAGTGAGTAAGTGAAATTAAACATCGAATAGTGCATGGCAGAGGCGCGGGAACTAGGGGTGCTGGAGGTGCGGCAGCACAGGGGTTTGAAGTACAGGGGTGCTGTGCACCTGCAGGTGCAATGATAAATCCTGCTAGTTTTGTGAAATGTTATGAGCTGTGCGTGCAGTGCACTGCACCCTTTTACATTGTTTTGGAACACAAACGATAATAGACCAATCAGCACTGACTGTTGCAAAAGGGGTGGGATATTTTATAAATCACGCAGTGGCAAACTCGTGGGAGTTGATTAGGAGTTGGAACGCTTCTTGAAAATGTCCCCCAAAAAAATCAGATTATTTTGTATATTCTTCAGCGGCACCACCTGCTAAAATCAGCTAGTCACAAATGCCGCTAACTGGGGCAATACTAAAAACGTTCACAGTGGCATTCTCGAGTCTCTAATGAAAAACTCATCAGCATGACACCGGAGCACAAATTAACCTTTCAAAGTCTTCTGTACATCCTCATCTTCAATGACTACTGTACATAAAACAGAACTGTCTAACTTGTTTTTACAAGTAAATGTTTCTAAATGCAGTATTTATTGGATCATAACGGTATACGCCACTTTTTGATTAGTTTGCTCTAAACGTTTTATGGTAAGCATGTTGTACACATTGTAGCAAGGACTGTGGTTACATATGTTTTTACTTAAATAGATAAACAGGTGTTGATTCATTTTATTAACATGTTGAACATAATAGCAACCGAATGCATGGCTTCCATCATATACAGGGGTTACAGTTTTGTTCAATGGCTTTCAGCACACCCACTATAAAAAATGTTCCAGTGCCACTGCTGCATGGGGTAGTGTGTGATATGTGAATTGAATGCACACCCAAAGGGCAGGAAGCATCCCACCCTGAGGCTGGGTATTCAATTCTCATTTATCACACACTACCCCATGCACTATTTTATATAATCTCTGGTGAGTCATTTTCCTGCCAGAGTTAGTTTGTCAGTGATTTATTAGACAGAGTGAATGGCATAAATAATTTTATTTAAAATAGTAACAACTGTGATAACTTGAACAAAATTTAAAATAATGTTTGCATTATCTGAGTCAGTACAGAGAAAAGCGCAATTGTAATAGTCTGTACTAGGAGTTATAACGCCACTGTAACCAAAGTGAACAGTTTAAACTTGCAAATTCCTGTGATTTTTCAGGTGTTGGGGAGCTCAATTACAGTTCTGTTTTATTTATTTATTTTATTTTTTTGTGGTAAGGTTCCGTGACAATTCCCAGAAGGCTGAAAAACATGTTAGGGAGCGTGTTAAAATTACGCGCTTTAACATTTTTTATATATATAACTATTTTGCCATTTTTATGTTCACTAGTTTGCTCCACGGGTGTTTGTTTGCTAACATTTCTGTGAACCTTTTTGTGTTCATTCAGTTAGAATCAGAGTGTACTACAAAGCATCTTTGTCTGTGGATGGTAGATTTTTCGGGTGGCCTATTTATATTTGTTTACGGTAAATCCCTCATGGGAAATGCCTGAAGATTGAATGATGAGAGCCTGTTGCTGAGGTAGTTTCAGTCTTGGTTCTCTTGGATTTACCCGATTTTCACTGGACGTGGTCTCTGGGTGGTTTTCTTTATCAGGTACACAAGAGAATTGTGTAGATGTGTTGCTGTGTGACAGTTTGACAGCTTGCGCTGGGGTAGTGCCCTGTTGCTGGTATTAATGAGCACATGTTTCCCGTATCACAAGGTCGTGTGATATGGGAAATAGCAACTGGATGAGCCCATTGAAAAAATTGCTCACCAGATAATATAAGGCGTTATTGGAAATGTAAATTACAGTAAATGTAGCATAAAGTTAATAATTAAGAAGAGTCTATGAATTATATAGACATTATTACATATTTTGCTGAATGTCATTATGGGTGCAAAACCAGTGGACCGGTGGACTTTTTCACTTTGCGGTTATTCATTTAAAAAAAAAAAAAAAATCTACAATTAAAAAAAAAAAGGTTTATTGGACATTTTCTGTTACTGGTATGAACCTTGTTGTTTTCAGAGTTCCTGTCATTTCTTGGTTACATTTTCATGTCTTCATACAGAATTACAACACACACACACACACAGCAGATAAATGGTGCCACATGTTACCATGAATGTTCCATTCTGAAATGTTCAAGTCAATGCACATAATAATTTAACTGTACTTATGATATTTGATTGACCTACATGTCTGGGTTTGTTACTCAATTATGGTAATAGGCAACTTTGATAGTTTTACCCTAAAAACACATGGTTTACACTGGGCACAAATAATATCTATATGAAGTTGTTGAAGGTATTTGAAGCAAAGCTGAATTTAATGTCTCTGATTAAGTTTAGTGTTTGAAATGTCAGATAAATAAAAGCAAACACTGCTATATAATTAAAATAAAAAGTAAACATTATTATTAAACACCTAAATCTCTGTAGTACATTGTCAACAGCAAACAAAACAAAAAAATGATTTATTAAGAGATCCTGACACAGAGCCCTGAGAAGAGCTAACAAACAGACAGCATCTTTCTCAAGGTGACTTTGAAGATGTGCCAACAAGCTGTAGATTTGGCCAATTGGAATGAGCAAGAGGAATCAGACACCAGCCATGTACCAGCTTTAATATTTGTGTCTGCTTGCATATTTTAGAAATGATGCTGTGAATGCTTATATCAGCTTTGACATCTTTCCAAAATGATAACAGCTATATACACTTCCAAAGCACAAGATACACAACTTATTCCAATATTTTGTTTAAATGTTCTGTATTTCAATTCCCCTGCTTTCTTTTCTTCAAAATTTAACAAATGCAAGTTACAATGGAAGCCAATAAACTTGTTTGCTTTTTGTGTTTAAAGGTTTAATACGATGCTGAATCAAAATATTGCAATTTCTGCTCACAGACTTAGCTATTAGTCAGGATAGAGGAAACTTTATCCATACTGATATCACTTTCTTGCTTGAATTCTCTACCAATGTGCCTGTAACAAAGACAAAATGATTCTGTGAGGGAGCTGTGTAAATGGGGACAGAGTGCCCTGGACTAGATGGCCAGACAATTCACTCCCAGGGTTAGGCGGAAGTTGGTCATCCAGAAAGGGGGCGGAGCTCCGGTACACTAAATCACTGACCCGTAAGGGAAACGATGTGGCAGCCTCAGATTGGAGGAGCTGTTGCACTTGTTAACTCATACGAAAGGGTATGGAGCGAGGTGATCTGTTCCTTTGTAATGGTTAACCACTTCAACTCCAGACGTAAAAATGAAACCCCTTACCAGGTACCAGATTTTGAAAATAATAATAATAATGTTTTCAAACCTGTAATTGCTATAAAATGTTAACATATGATGAATAAAACACAAATAAATGACTTAAACTGTGTTTTTCATTAACCCTTTATGCTGCTGTGTACTACATACCCATATTCAATATAGATATAAAAACTTTTTTTTTAACAATGAAAACAAAAGCTCTGCTAATAACGATAATAACAATAATAATCAGTAAACAGTAATTATCAAATAAAAATCAAACAACATCAAAACGTGTGCCAGTATCGACTTGCTCTGTGCCATTTATTGAAATGTTCAATACAACAGAACCCACGGTTGCCTTCGCAGCCACTGCACATTTTTCTTTTGTGTTCTTCTTTTGTTTTCATTTTCGTAGCAGACCCTGTACCTTTTTTACGGTGTCTGCTTCGCTTGTGTTGGAGGGATAGTCACAAATGCGTGTACACAGCTACTTTGCACAGGCATTGTGATGGATCTGGCTGCCGCATTGCCTGTACCCAGTGCTGTGTTTTGATAGTATTTCGTCACAGCACTGCCATTTCAAACCAAACAGCTTCTCGTTTGCAGCTGGCTTACCTGTAAAGTAGCTGCATGCTCTTCTGTTCGTACAGTTTGCATTGTTCTTGGCTCCACATCCTCTTCATCATAATCGCTGAGTGATAAGTCAGCATCACTGTCGCTGGTATCAAAATCCTCCGAACCAACTTCACTCCGGTTGCTCATTATAGAAAGACCACGTACGTTGCCATGTTTAGCTTTCGCTAAAAACTATATAAACTTTAACTAAACAAGTAAAACTAATTAAAAATAACTAAAATAACTAAAAATAATTTTAAAAACTATATATATATTTATATATATATATATACTGTATATATATACTTGTAAAAGCGGAATGGCTTCCTGCAATATATCTCAGCCTTTCTAAACGCCCACAGGTAGAATGGAATCGCTACATGACACGCAATTGGATAAAAATGTCACCTGACCCTCCCCCAACTTTCATTGCACATTCCGCAGTACTAGCACTGCTTTAGAGAATGAAACCTGAAATGCTAGACTGAGAAACCGATCATAGAATAGAATGGGAAACTTGACGTACGCAGGTACGGCATGGTACTGTAAGTGGGTTTTCAATTAGCCTCCCTGATGGTATTGCATGATGGATAAGTATCTGCCTGTACTTCTCAGCATTGAGGAGACCATTAATTCTGACCAAATCCCCAACTCCATTTGCAGAAATGCAGCCCCAAACTTGCAAGGAACCTCCGCCATGCTTCACTGTTGCCTGCAGACACACATTCGTGTACGCTCTCCAGCCCTTCGGCGAACAAACTGCCTTCTGCTACAGCCAAATATTTCAAATTTTGACTCATCAGTCCAGAGCACCTGCTGCCATTTTTCTGCACCCCAGTTCCTGTGTTTTCGTGCATAGTTGAGTCGCTTGGCCTTGTTTCCACGTCGGAGTATGGCTTTTTGGCCGCAAGTCTTCCATGAAGGCCACTTCTGACCAGACTTCTCCGGACAGTAGATGGGTGTACCAGGGTCCCACTGTTTTCTGCCAGTTCTGAGCTGATGGCACTGCTGGACATCTTCCGATTGCGAAGGGAAGTAAGCATGATGTGTCTTTCATCTGCTGCAGTAAGTTTCCTTGGCCGACCACTGCGTCTCACGGTCCTCAACGTTGCTTTCGTTTCTTTGTGCTTCTTCAAAAGAGCTTGGACAGCACATCTGGAAACCCCTGTCTGCCTTGAAATTTCTGCCTGGGAGAGACCTTGCTGATGCAGTATAACTACCTTGTGTCTTGTTGCTGTGTTCAGTCTTGCCATGGTGTATGACTTTTGACAGTAAACTGTCTTCAGCAACCTCACCTTGTTAGCTGAGTTTGGCTGTTCCTCACCCAGTTTTATTCCTCCTACACAGCTGTTTCTGTTTCAGTTAATGATTGTGTTTCAACCTACATATTGAATTGATGATCATTAGCACCTGTTTGGTATAATTGTTTAATCATACACCTGACTATATGCCTACAAAATCCCTGACTTTGTGCAAGTGTACCTAGAAGAATTGATGCTGTTTTGAAGGCAAAGGGTGGTCACACCAAATATGGATTTGATTTAGATTTTCCTTCTGTTCACTCACTTTGCATTTAGTACGCATATGTGTACGTCATGGTGTTGAAGTGGTTAAACGTGAACCGGAAGGCGAAACCTGTGTTGTTATCGTTAGTGTTTTGTTTGTTTCTTGTCCTGTCTGAAAATACTGTTTGTTATTATTTAGACGGCTGAATTACGATCCGGAGCTGTCGCCAAAGGCCAGCACTAAACCCAGACAACACTTAAAATACTAAACTGTATTTGCACTAGGAGCACAAGAGCACACACTGTGGACTTGTGTTTGTGTTACGTGTGGGTGTAAAAGATCGGGACTATTATTATTTCAGGAACAACCCGCGGATTATAGTAAAGCAGTACACTCCTCTGTATTGCTTATCATTGTTATTATTTACTGTGTGTTTTGTGTCATCAGACACTTGGATTTAAAATAAAACACCATTGCACCTGGATTTTCGTTGTCTGTCTGTTTATTGATCACTGCTGCACACCTGCACCTGCATACTGGTAACCACTTTGCCCTATTAAGAGGCAAAGAAGACCCCCACCCAAATAATGATTTAATGATTTGTAATTTCTCCATATTTGAACCAAATATAAAAATCAACAGCTTGCAAAATGTAAATTACATGTTTATTCATTCATGCCCTATATAATCTACCTAAAGAAATGAAGTTGTATTGCTCATGGAGAATCAGCATCTAGTAAGTGAACAGCAAGGCTCAGCTGTACTCAATAGTAATGTACCTAAAACTGTCCTGCATCTATTTACAGTACAGTAGATACTGCTTATTAGCAAACTCTCGGTTCCTAGCAAAAAGTTGTTATTAACCGAACATTGTTATTAAGGGAAAAGCCACATTTTCAAGTGTATGTATATGGAAAAACGATGTATACTATAGTTGTAGAAACAACGCACTGAAATACATCACTTGGTTCATTACAGTGTTAAAAAATAAACACGAAAAACACCAAATATCAGAACGAACAATTGTTTACTAATACTACACGGATGTGTAAAACACAAAAGTATACACAGTACTGTATTGTACACATGGGGGCAGTTTACAAGCAAAAACTGAAAAGCGTGATGACAGATCTCTCGCACTTTTTTGGTTATGACAGTTCTGCTTCCACGTTTACATGAGAGTTTGTTTTAGAGAGAGAATTTAGTCGTCCAAATGCAAACGACCTCATTAATATTATTATTATTATTTATTTCTTAGCAGACGCCCTTATCCAGGGCAACTTACAATCGTAAGCAAATACATTTCAAGTGTTACAGTACAGGTAATACAATAAGAGCAAGATAAATACAATGACTAGTTCAAGCAAGTACAAGTGACAAAATACAATTCAATAATACAGCAGATAAAAGTGACAGTGAAGTTACATCAAGATATGATTAAATACCAAATACTACAGATTAAACACTTGGCAGATTACAGTACTCTGAAGTACAGGATTAAATGCAGTAAAATAGGGGGCAGATAAGAGTAAGTAAAGCATATTTAAGGAAGGGTGAAAGTGTCCCAGGAGAGAAACAGAGGAGTTCTACAGGTGCTGTCTGAAGAGGTGAGTCTTAAGGAGGCGCCGGAATGTGGTCAGGGACTGGGCGGTCCTGACATCTGTAGGTAGGTCATTCCACTACTGCGGAGCGAGGGTGGAGAAGGAGCGGGCTCTGGAGGCAGGGGAGCGTAGAGGAGGTAAAGCCAGTCTTCTAGTGCAGGCGGAGTGGAGAGGTCGAGTGGGGGTGTAGGGAGAGATGAGGGTCTGGAGGTAGCTGGGTGCAGTCTGATAATAAAATAATGGGAGGGTTTATTGAAATATCACCAAACGTGCTGAAAACAGATGCTGCGCAATAAAGGATATCGTTCAACTAATGCACAGGGGTTTACATGAGGCTTTACGCACTAGGCAGAGATGAAGAGAAGGTTACCCCCATCTGTCTAGAATGCAAAAGTCTTGCAGTTAAAATGGTTAATGCTGCCAAGAAGAAGAAAATAATAATAGTTATTACTATTATTGTTGAGAATTAGTTGTTCTAGAAATGGTAGAAGTAGCATGTGTACAAAAACCGACAGCACTTACCAATTCCCATTACTGCTTTTCTTATGCGTCTTAGGCTACTGATGTCCTTTCACACACCCATATATATTAGTATTAGCCAACTGCGTAACTGTTAATGTGCTAAACAAAAGGATTATGCGTTCAATAATCACACATATGTGTTAATGTGGAACAAATATATTAAAAACTCCTCCTGATGTGTTGGTTTCAAACACAGGTACTTTGTTAAAATATTAAAATTAATTATGCATAAAATGTGGAAACTTACACAAACGCTGTTAATATAAAAATACATAATGTGTGTGTATTTGCTAATTAGTTATAAGGGTATATAAAATCATAGGCCTGCTTACAACGTAGTTGCGACAAAAATGGATGGATGGAGAAGACGCAGACAAACACTGGCTAGATTAAGTCTTGTATGGGAAGAACTCCTTCAGTCCCATGCAATGGGTTTGCAGGAAAGGAATCGTATTGTGCGCAGAAATTCAGCATGCAACGCAACCACATCTTGGTGCTGTTGATCAGCGTGGTCCAGCCTTTCCAAAAGGTGGCTGTATTGCCGATCCTACCTGGCAGCGGTGGGTGCAATCAGACGGTACATCCTTCTGTACTCCAGGCGCATCAGACGATGCTCCTGGATCAGCAGCTACAAACCAACTTTAATTTAAAGAAGAACAGTTGTGAATTGCTTCACAGCTTTTGTTTTACATGTGAATCCGAAGAATAATATGTGAAAAACAAAACATATCGCATATGCGCACACACTTAGCCCGACATGCTTGATATCCCCAACCATTTTTTTTTTCACAAATTATTATTAGGATTCACATGTAAAACAGAAGCTGTGAAACAATTCACAACTGGTCTTCTTTAAATTAAAGTTGTTTTGAAAATGCTAGCTGCTGTGTTTGGGGATGTCAAGCACTTTTAATTGACGCTCGGACGGTGGTGTGTATATGTGATGTGTTAATGTATTCACAAAATATTCTTAGGCTTCACAGGTAAAACACAGACTGGCATCCTTTAAATTAAAGTTGGTTTGAGCGCTGTAGCTACTGTGGTTGAGGAGATAAAGTCATTTTACACGTGTCAGGTAGGCTTTGTGAGTATATGCGGTATGTTATTGATTTTCACAATTTATTTGTTTAATTCACATGTAAAGGAGAGCTTGTGAAACAATTCACAGTTGGTCTTCTTCACATTAAAGTTGGTTTGGACGCTCTAGCTACCGTGGTTGGGGAGATAAAGCCCTTTTACACGTGGCTGAGGCTAAGTGTGCGTATGTGCGGTATGTTATTATTTTCCAGAAATTATTCTTAGGATTCACATGTAAAACAGAGACTGTGGGGAGCTCCCGAGTGGCACATCCAGTAAAAGCGCTCGCTAGAGTGCAGGATGTGCTCTATAGCCTGGACATCGCCGGTTCGAGTCCAGGCTATTCCACAGCCGACCGTGGACAGAGTGTAAAGAAGCGGGCGACTGATGGCACATGCTTCGGAGGACAGCGTGTGTTCATCTTCGCCCCTCCCGAGTCAGCGCAGGGGTGGTAGCGGTGAGCTGAGCCTAAAAATAATTGGGCATTTCAAATTGGGGAGAAAATAATAAAAACTAATTGGCAACGACTAAATTAAAAAAAAAAAAAAACAGAGACTGTGAAACAATTCACAATTGGTCAATCTGATGTTGCGTGCTGTCAGAAGGGGTGGAAGCTTGAAACATCCTGCGGGAAAAAAGCTATATTATTCGTAGTATTATTATTATGATAATAATGCTGGTCAACGATCTAGTAGTTTTCATGCATCTTCATAATACACTGAAATGAATAAATAATGGTATAAATCAACATCTCTATATGCAATTTATATATAATTTAGCCGCGACCCTCATCAGGAGAAGTGGATTGATAATAATGGATGGATGGATATTTAACTGATTTGTATTAGTAAGACTGGGATAAGGAAAATCTTACTTACGCTAAAGAGGAGGACAGAAAGACCGTATCCCAGAGAAGAGCATTCTTTTACATAGGGGAAGTGGAGGAGGTATTGTGTTATTTCATGAAAGTCTATCGTTAAGTATTTTGCACGACTGTGGAGTTTGTTGCTATGGGACTAATGAGGCCAATTAGCGTGCACTTTACCGTGCTTTACCAAAGTGTAATGAGACTTGAGTTTCACACTTTTTTTGCCGTGCACTTTTGGAACGAGCACAATCATGCGTCATTTGCGCGTGACACGTCATGAATGCACTATAGTAGCGCGATTAAAACTTGCATATAAAACACCGCCATAGTACGAGAACAACGTACTATCAATATCCTTAAAAACAGGAAACAAACTTGCTATACAGTACTTACATTTAATACAGAAGCATCATTTTAAAAGAAGTAGCTGTCCAATGTTGTTTGTTTTTTAACGATTCATCATCTCCAGCTGTAAATCACTCTCAATTTTGCATGCAAAATGTGGGATACAACAGATTTTGAGATGCCAGACTTTTCTGCTACCCATACTTGTTTAGCACGGGGTTCACATAGTGCTTCCAGAATCCGAACTTTATCGGCTATAGAAAGGTCTACATGTTTTGAAGCCATGATGACAGACGACAATCAGACTCAATAAATGTACAGCTGCTTTATGAAAACTGATACATAAATAGACGCTGCGATGCGTGCGCGCCATGTATTTGTGTGCGTGCCGTAGCCTTAGAAATTGTAAAAAAAAGTTGTCATTAAGCGGCAGACAGTTGCTAATATCCGAAACCATTAACATTAAAGTCTATGGGATGAGATTGGTTCCCGTGAAAATGTTGTTAATAACCGAAAGTTGTCTTTATCAGGGTTGCTAATAACCGGCATCTACTATATATGCTTGATTGCAGACCTGTTATATAATTAGACACATGTGTCTGAAATAGTAACCCTATTCAAATCAAATGAGAACAGCAGTCTGAGCAATATGTGTGTGCCTGTCAAAGAGAAAAGACAGAGGAGCCAGCTAGAAATAAAAAAAAATATGCAATACTAAAATCAACATAGGATAGGATAATTTTGTTGAGTAAGTAAATTTGACTGTATTGCCAGATAAAAAAAAGCCCAATTAATATATCTGTCAACTGTACATAAAAAAAAAAAACTGATGTAAAACCTACTGTACTGAGCTTACTCAGTTGAGATATAGCTTGTTGCTCTGGCTGCTTTTGTAAACTAATCATTAGCCTACTCTGGATCTGCTAAAATATATATAAAAAACACAGTGGTTTACTGCCCCTTAAAGAAAACTATACACATCTAAAATCAACGTGTGTTAGGGCAAAACTCACAACCCCCCCCAAAAAAAAAACAGTTTAAGCAATACCAGGAGCTATCTGTGAAATTTTGAAATGCACTCATTGTGGGGCTCATTCACTGATATCATTAAATAAAGAAAAAAGTTGGGGTATGGCGATACTGGTGAATGATTTATCTATTTAGTTTGGCATAAGGGGGTATTATGAGTTTATCCATTAGAGAACTAACCTAGATATAATTCTCTGAGGAAGCCCGTAATACACTCAGTCCTCATTAAAAAGGTGTCTACTGTAACACTTTCTCAGACATCAGGCTATTACATGCTGGCTCCCAACTGAATTTCATCCCCTTAAAAAGCCTATTCATTATAACTCACACATCACAATAGCAAACAAAATGTTGCTACAAGAGTGTAATGCATGATAATTAAAACTGCATGATCACAAAATCACTTGTGTAAACATATTATAAAAATTAAGACGCATTTGTTCATGCTACAATACACAATATCAAAACCATATTAAAAGCAGTTCTTAAAAGCCTATTCGTAGCCCACTTCCTGACATCATGTGATGCTAGAACGGTTCAAATAAACAAGCACATGTTAAATAAAACAAAACTAAAAACCACCCAGTATTATAATGTCTATGTTGGGAAATGGGAAATATGTGGCCCATTTAGTTTTAGTTATACAATTCAGTCTGTTTATTTCCAGTTTGTTTTTTTACTCTACAGTACAAATACCTTAAGTGTAAGAAAACCCCATGTTGTATTTGTAAATTGAACGTCTTGCTTTTTGGTCATTTGGTATGTCTGAGAATCAGGCATCTGGAAATGCTTTTTTATTTGTTTAAAAATGCTGTAGAATGTGACTGTTCAATTGAAAAATCAGAACTACATATCAGAACTATATATATATATATATATATATATATATATATATATATATATATATATACGTATATATATATAGCAACACTTTCTGAGGTCAGATTACTAAAGTAACTTTCTGGCCACAACACCCTCCCCCTCTTCTGTTGCACCAGAAAGCTTGACTTATTTATCAATAACACTTGTACTTGGAGAGCAGACATATTGACTATACCTTCCTTTGAGAGAATTTATGTTTTCCAGTAGAATGCTTCTCCTGTGGGTCCTTCCCCCATTATGATAGCATACTGACTAAAAACATAATGTGTTAATATGTTTGTAAGCTAGTAGTTAATCAGCTAAAAACATGTCCCTTAAAAAAATTGATTTGTCAAAACATTGGTTTTTGAAATTGTATTTTACATTTGTTAAAGTTAAATCGGGGTTGTTTTGTATAACACTAAGTGTCAATAATGTTTATTATTCTTTATCATTGAAACACAATTTGTCATCCTGTTAATTGTTTAGCTAGTGTAGGCATGACAATAACCATGTTGTGTTTCTGTTGTGTTCTGTAGACAAACTGTGATGTTGTCTACACAGTAACAGCCATCTTTCTCTGTAACATGAGGGCCAATGAGATTAAACAATCTTATAACCTCTTCCAAATGCACAACCCATCCCAAGACTGGCTACAGTATGCCTATTGAAGTATGTCTAATATATACATACTTCATGTTTTAATTTCAAGGTTACCAAGGCAACCCTAATTCATCAATCATTCAGTAAATGTAAACTTTCAATTGGTTTCAATTGGAATAGTGAAAAACCAATGAAATAAGAAACACGGGTCACTGCTTGGGTTAAACAAAACATAACAAAAGTGTTTTGTTTTCTAAAAACACCATAAAATGGAAAAAACTGTGCCTTGAAATGTAACAAACATTAGCTTTTATTATATATTACAGAATATGAACATGCCCTTTTATCAGTTTGAATACCGTTTAAGTAAATATATCACTGTTGTAACCTTGATCAAACTAAAATGGGAAAACAAAAAAGAGCAGTTATGTCTTTCACTCTATAGGAGCCTTTTGACAGCCAGGGGCAGCCAAACTTCCTGACCCTACAAGTCGCATACCAACATTTTCATATGGCTGAGAGCCGCAAGACACACACTGTAAAACATGAAATGTTTGCGAGCAAGACATTTTAAATACTAGCATTGTTTTAAAAAATGTTTTAATTCTCTCGAACATTATAATGGAATCTTGCACTTACTCTGTGCAGTACAGTAGTTGTTATCTCTTGATGGCAGCAAAATACATAAGAACAAGGGAGAACATTGCAGAGCCTTAGAGTTTCTGTGTCATCTTTATTGTATTGTAGATGTTCAGTGTATTAAACTTTAAATGTAACACTGGTGTTTTCACATTATATCTGTTTATACTGTATGTATTATACACTTTAAATGAAATAGATTCAGTTATTATGAAGCAAAATATGATAACTGCCTGATTTCACCAAAAACCACGTTTATTTTGAAAGGAATTACAGTACCTGCTCATGACGAGATTTTAGACCTGCAATATAACACTCTCTAGTCTAGAGCCAATACTCCAATTTTATAAAAAAGATTCATTCATCTGAATAAGGACATTTTGGCACAAGCGATATGCCATGCCATACAAAGCTTGAAATGTTACATCAGCTTCTTTACTGAACGCCAAAAGGAGCATCTGCTCACTGCTGCTGAGGCGTGTTTTTAAAGAGGCTAGCTTGTTTCTCCTCAAGTCTGATCCAGGAGGATATTCAGATGAAAATGTGTTGTGATTTGTTTCATAATGGTGTTTGAGGTTGCTTGCCTTAAGTTGTACAGAATACAGTGTGTAAATGATTTGTTGCAGATGAGACACAGAGGTTTACCACTGTTTTCAATAAAAGCAGACTCTTCCTCCCATTGTGGTTTAAAGCCTCATACTTTCGTTTATTACTCGTGGATAGTTTGCTCAATGCCATTGTCTCCACGAAACGAACAAGCACTTAATTCAAAATTATGAAATTTACTTTCAACTGCACCTCTGGCTTTCACTCGAGGCGATCGAAATAGAAAATGAAAATGGACCATCCTCACCATTGATTGACACACACTGGGTCTCTACTGAGAAAAGCTAATTGAATAAACACTGTCAGAAAAGGCAATATGGCCTAATACACTAGTTTTAAATTCTAACTAAGCCATTGTTTACTGTGCTGTGAGAATGACAGTGATGTTCGGAATATCACATGTATTTGTGTGTATATACACGCCCTTGCATGCAGCACTCTGTGAGCAAGTTATGATAACTGTATTGGAAGTGTTTTTAAACAAAGTACAGTAAGTAAACATTGCTAAGGTTTGCTTGTATTGTTAAAAAAAAGGTGTTTCAAAAGTTTGTAAGTAACTGGGTGATTACATTTGGATACTTTAGTTATTTATATTTACATTGGTAATCATTTTAAGTATGTAGACGCCTGAGATAGTAAGCACCATTTTACACAGGTGCGGAATGTAAGGAAAGGGGGCGTGTGCGGTAATTAACTGGGTTTTAAAATAGGAACCGAGACAAAGAGAAAGAGGCAGTGCAGACTGAGAGAGATCTGAAGGCTGTGGGAATGTCAGTGCCACACGTTTGTTTTGCGAATATGTCCAGTTGATGGAGGTAGTATAATTGTTTTGAGCTTGCTTTTGGTCTAAACTGTTTCGTGCAGTTAAAGCATTGTATATGGCTGTTAAGCAGTCTGGTTGTAACCAACCTGTACACTCTGTGTGAAAAGTTTGAGCTAATGTGGTATTTGGCACTCCCTTAAGCTTATAAACGTTCTGTTTTGAGTTGTGTGTGTCTGTATTCCCGGAGCCTTGCACGCTGCTCTTTAGGAAGTAAAATGTGCACGTTTTTTTTTTTAGCTTAGATTCCTAAAAGAAGATTGTTTTATGTAATACTGGGTTAGAGTGAACTCGAGTACTTCAGTGCTTACTATATTACCCCATGTTAAGATGTATCCTCATTGAATGAGAGTAATGCTGGTAACAAGGTTATTGGAGAGTGATTTGCTGTATTGTGGGTTCTTGTGTGTTTTTCTTGAGTTTTGGTGAAACGTTTGGATTATTATTATTTTTTACATTTGTAGTGTGATTTTCACTTGGTTTGGAGTGTACTAATTACTTGGTTGTAGTATAATATTTAATTGTTTGTAGTGTAGTAATTACTTATTTTACCACTATTGTGCTGATTCTATGAGCTGCCTGGTTTAATGTACAATTATCTGTATGAAATCCAATCTTTAATTACTTAATGGATGCTAATTGTACCTGCACTGAGTTCAATTTCTGATTGCTTCATTGATGTTAATTGTAATTTACTTGTATTGCAATCTGATATTTGATTATTTCATTGATGTTAATTGTAATCTACTTGTGTTACTTGTCTGCTAGTGTGAGTTCTGTATTTTAATCATGTATGTTATCTTTCAAAATAAGTCATTTTTTTATAAATAAATTGTTATAGTTTTATTTCTTGGCTGTCACTGCTTGTCTTTGCCCAGTATAATGTTTTAATTGCCCTATATAAAGAACCTGTGTATTTTGAGTATTCTGGTAAATTTTAAACTAAATTCTGAAGGGTAATACCTTCATTGGCGTAGTCTGGCTACAGGATTAATTGGTATACATAGTTTCCAATTGTCTCCAAAAAAAAAAAAACAGACCCAAGACAAGTAGATTAAGTTATTGCTAAACATATGTGTTTTTGAATAGGAATAGTGTTTGTTTGATTTCAAAAATGAGCTTTAGATGTTAGATGCATTTTCAAGTGTTCCACTCTCTGCAAATATGATTTTCATGCAAGAGCATACTAATGATGTAAACTTCATGCTCCTAAGGACCTTGCTGGATTAATCTGTGTTGCTGCTAGAGAGGCAGAGATTTAAGACTCTGGCTCAATACTCAGGATTGGGTAACTCAGCAAAGCAAATTGTCACAACACAGATTCTGTAGTTGTTTTACTGAAATGTGTTTTTTTGCTTTAAAAGGGAGTCAATTTTTAATTATCTAAACTGTGGTAGACTTAAATACATCTTCCTTTTAACTCAATATAAATACTTATGTTATTTGCTGTAGTATCACCAGACACAATTAAAATACAGTGGATTGAGGTCTATGAAAGACAAAGTTTAAAAACGATAGTCTCCTTTAAGAAGTTAATTGTTTCAAGACGCAGAAAATGTCTTTTCAGCGTTTTCATTAGATTTCTCAAAGTAGAAGCCTCTTTTCTCCAAGGTTATTTTACAATGCCTCTACAAACAATCACAGTAGGAGATCACCAACATTGCCATATTTAAAATATCATGACACCATCATGTTGAGATGTAATATTCACAGGTAATTTATCAGATGACAGTAAGCTTTAAAAAATATACTGATTTTATGTGATAGTGATTAGAAATGATAGAGATCATTGGCAGCAGATCTATATGTGAAGATGTAACAGTACCTTGTAAGCACTTTTGCTTTCAAAATAAATGGTATATCTTCAATATCCACAATAACAATGTTCTAATCAGCGTAAGAGCTGAGTAACAGACTGTAGATGGGATCCAAGATTAGCCACTCTAAATTAAGCCAACAGATCATAAATTTACATTGAAGTCTGAATAAGAAAATTTAAATATTGCAGTCAAGTGAAGACATCCACTTATGAGTTTGATTGCGATTTATTGATATAACACGTTTAATAAATACAATGACATAATTTGGCCCGTGTCCTTGTCCATTGGGGCTCGGAGCTGCCCTAATACTGGCCGTTAAGACTGATAGGCTGCCAGCAGGCAGAACAAGTGGTCTTTGGACAAGGCATGCTGCAAGGTGAAGGAGGGGAGGAGGAGGAGGAAGAAAGATGCATGAAACTGAGGCACAGAATGCTATTTGTAAGACCTTGGATAATGATGTAATTGGTAGGGGGAGTCTCCTATCAGAACAACAACCAAGTTTACAATAAATACAAATAATTAAAGTAAGGAATCTCCACGGGAACTTGGCATCGCACCAAAGAATCCTATAATCCAAATAAGGTATGTGTAGTAATGGGGGCACTCATTTGCAGAATTTTAACCAAAATGTAATTTGCAAGTTTAAAACACATTAGCTCAAATCAGAGAGTTCTCACCAAACAGAGCTCTAGTCAAAATAACTTCCACAGGGGTTTACGTGATATTACATAACGTTGAATATATTCTGGGTATCATAGTCTGACAGTATACTGTAAAAAAAATAAACGGACTAGAATAATATACACTTGTGAAATAAAACTCCGGAGGAGCTCTACGCTTTCAAGCACACAGCATCAACTTTCAAAAATCTCTATATGCACTTGTGACAGAAATATAATGAGTTTTGGTTGTAACTCTCCCTCCCGACCTGTGAAGGCACTAAGCAGCGAAAGGGGAAGGCTTTGGATGGGCTGGCATGACAGTTCTTCCCCCGGGCCGGGAAGTCGGTCAGTCTGGAAGAAGGCGAGACTCTGTTGTAGGAACGTATTGACCCGGAAGGGAAACGACGTAGCAGTTGCAGACAGTAGAGACAGCTGCACTCATTTACCAAGGGGTCATGCGTGATAGAATAAAGGGGACGGGGGATTGTAAATCTTTTCCTTCGCTTGGTTCAGAAACGACAAGGAACTGGAAGGACCGGGAAAGTTTCCCATTTGTATTATACTGCAGAAAAAGAGTTTGTGAGTGTTTTGTTTGTTTTGTCATTGTTAGTAATTGTCTTTTGTTTTGGTGAAATTCATTAGACGGCTAACACATCTCCGGAGCTGTCACGTTGGGCCAGCACTACCCGGAGCAATACAACACCACAGTCACTGTTTAATTATTATCACCCACCCCGAGCACTACTGCATGCACCCAGGACTGGTGACCGTGTTAGTATATTGTGGGACGGATATTTGTGTTTATTGTTTGGGACTGTAACCCTGTTGTTATTTACTCCGTGCACTACACATTGTTGTGTATTGCCGGGGATTATTATTTGGTCACCAGACCCGGATACAATTAAAAACTGTTCCAAACTGGATTATAACTCTCTGTGTTTCATTACTGCACTGCATCACCCCTGCCACTTTGCCACAGCACTTTAGATCATATTTCTGGCTATAAGAAGTGCCGTTGTGCAAGTCTTTGGAATATATAGTGGCGATACAAGTAACAGCCCACTTCAAGCACTGGTTCTAGAGAAAATTGCTTGCATCATCCGTAATAGAGGTGTGAAGTTTCAAGAAGTAAGCCAGTCATCGTTTTTGCCGACAGAACAAGAATTTGGTAAGTTATTATTATTATTATTATTATTAATTTCTTAGCAGACGCCCTTATCCAGGGTGATTTACAATTGTTACAATTATATCACATTATTTTTTACATACAATTATCCATTTATACAGTTGGGTTTTTACTGGAGCAATCTAGGTAAAGTACCTTGCTCAAGGGTACAGCAGCAGTGTCCCCCACCTGGGATTGAACCCACGACCCTCAGGTCAAGAATCCTAACCACTACTCCACACTGCTGCCCACAAGTTAATAATTTTAAATTGTGTGAATCTGTCTGCAAACACCGGAAACAATCAGTTTAAAAATAAATACACAAATAAATAAATAAATAAATAAAGGATGTGCATTACACTGGCAATATTGCAAACCTATAAATAGACGTGTAATGCTATTTTAATGGACTTGACCCAGACATGACCCACACATGAGCTGAATTCATCAGTAAAAAGGGTGACTGGGGGACAGGCTGAGGGTTCAGGTTTACAGACTCCCATCATCATCAATGCATTTAACAGAGAGCTGTCTTGGGTTTCTGGTTTTCAGTGTTCCCCCCGACTATTTTACTCTCCATTTAAGAATTATTCAGTTGATCGCTGATAAACCATTTGTTGAGAAAAGTATTAATAAAAAAATGGATTTAATTTACGTGTTTTTAAGTTCCTGTGTTATGTTTTGTCTCTGTGTGCTGCTTTGAAATTTCTCCGCCCTTTAAAAATCTCAGTGACATCACACAAAAGAACAATCAGGCAGCGAAGTTCAATCCCTCCCTGTGGCGGGGTGACCCGCCCCTGTGTGTATTTTGTGTTTTATGTTGTATGTTGTGTGTTATTGTTGGTGTGAATATATATTGGTGCATGGGGTATAAATTGGGCTATATAGCACAAGTGATTTAAAATGTATATTTGTATTTAGGCACAGGGATTGCACAATCACTTCACGTGCAGATAAAATGTGTATTAATATGTGGGCATGGGAATTGCACAAATTATTTCACGTGCCGGGATTCAAGTGAATGATTAATTGGCAATTGAGTCCCAGCACGTGAACTAATTTATAACGTGAACTATAGTATAACTGCCACGCCACGGTTATACTCATACCTAAAACCGCCGCTGGCAGTCATTATGACAGTTACATTTTAAACGTCATATCAAACATCTGCACAGCCGATATGGCGTATTTAAATGAACAATTCAACATAAAAGGGTTTATTTTCTAACTTACCATATATAAAGCACTACTTAAAAAAATGAAACAGGTTGGATCTCAAACTTACATTGTCAGATGACCAAGCTGCAGCAGAAGTCTGTTATGAACTACAAACACTTTCTCGAAGGTTCAACAGCAAAACAACCCCAAAGTATGTCCTAGCATACATTTGCGAAAATAGGTTAGCGTCCAGCCTTCTCAATACATTTGCTAGTGGATAAAGGAGTTTTAGGTAATGGAGAAAGGAGTTTTTCTAAGCTCAAACTCATCAAGATATATCTACGTTCAACCATGACTCTAAAAGACTAATGGGGCTGGCTAGACTATCAATTGAATATGAAACAGCAGACAAAATCGATATTAAACATAGATATTAAACAATGTACAACTTCGCTTCTGTGAAAGCAAGAAAAGTCAAGTTTCAATGAGCACATGGTTGACGTGGACAGTAGATATACAACTAACTTTGCTGACTTTTTATTTTTCTGTTTTCTAGTATAAATAGCTGCATTATACAGCACTGAGCAATAGATAAAGGGTAGACCTTTTATTTAAAAAATATACAGGGACAAAACTGGGAAATTTGGCACAAATTGCTTGCTGTTGTACGAGACTGTAGGAGCCCGCATGCACTTTACCCAGGATATAAAAACCATATTCCTTTGAATTTAAGACACCCTTGAATTTAAGACGCAACCCAAATTCCCACCATCAATTTTACAAAGATAAACCTCAGTTATGCATATGGAGGCGGTTTGCGGCCATCTGCTATCACACAGAGCATTACAGTTATGTGCTGCTTCTCATTTCCAGTCGTGATTACTCATAACTGTTTTTCTCCCAATTTGTGAACTGTGGTATTGCCTGGCATGTCAAAAAATAAGGGGGGTCTGATCACAAAATTCTGAAGTACTGTATTGTGTGTTTGTGTATTTGCTGCGCATACAGATGGAGTTTACTGCCTTCATGTTTAATAATGCGTGCTTACCCTTAATGAAAAAGAAAAAAAAAGTATGCATTGGGACTTGTGCAAGTATTCTAAAAGCATGGAGTTAATTTACTGTGTGTAATTAGAATATTAGATTATTATTATTACTATTATTATTATTGTTGTTGTTTATTTCTTAGCAGACACCCTTATCCAGGGCAACTTACAATTGTTACAAAATATCACAGTACAAAGTATCACATTACAATATGTGTACAATACAATCAATAGCAAATAAGATCAAATTCAAATAAGAGCAAAATAAAGAATACAGTAAATAATTACATTTAAGAGCGAGTTTGACAAAGAGCAGTTAACTTATAGTAAAAATATTTTCTTATATGAGTAAAGTCCAGAAATAGTATGTCGTAAGTACAATAAATGGATGAGAATGATTTCTAATAAGAGCAATTATAAAAAACTTAGATATTGATACGTATAAGAGTAAAATCAAATACAAGATAAGGGAAGTAGTTATAATTATTGGGGAAGGTAGTCATTGTGGCAACTCTGTCATCTTGTCCAAGTTTGTATTTTCAAAACGTACAGTACATTGAGAGTGCGTTCTTTTTGATAATACTGTCATGTAAATAATTCTGTTTTCACCTTACATTTTAACATTTGCAGTATCACAGGAACTTTAATGATTTTGCCAAAATATAAATGTTCAACCTGTACATTTTGTTTTATATTACAGTATAAAACTATGATGTTATTGAAGTTATGATACGGTCATTTGGGAACCCCATATCCTATTTAAAATCTGTATATTGTTAGTACAATTTTTCAAAACAGAAACCAGGTTATATACGAACGCACAAAGCAGTTGAACAATATAAACTGAATCAAATACCTGTTGGTTTTAAAAATAAATAAAACAATCATTACCCGATTGACATAGGGGCGCCATCCTAGGGTTTGTCTAGGGCGGCAAATTGCCTAGAAACAACTCTGCAGTTACCTATTGCATTTATTTAACATAACTTTTTCTGCTTGTGTAAGAGCTTATGGTAGAATTCCAGACAGTTTTAGCCATGATAATCTTGCCTTAGCTCTTGTTAATAGAAATGGCTAGATCATTTGCTTTAAAACATCAACAGTGGGGTCCTACTTTTATAAAGAATATAATCCAAACCACATGCAGAAATTCAAAACATCGAAACGCCAGTAGATGCATTACTACAGGCAGTTCTTAGCCAGTGTGATTATTTGATTTGGTGTATTGTCAGATACTGACAAGATACAGTCAACAGTGTGACAGCTAATAATGAGAACTAAATCTCCTCCTGGATGACTGTCAGACAGATTACTTGTTGCTTGATATATGTCTTCTACATGGTCCATTGTTTGTCACACAGATGGCCAGGTTGTTAGAAGAAAAATGTAATACTAATAATAATACTTCAATAAAAATACTACCTCCTGTCCAATCACTCAATTGACTGCTTCACTTTCTGCCACAAAAGCTGTTTTTACATTAAGAAATGTTGAAAACAACAACACATTTCATTTTCTAAAACAGCTTGTAAATCTATCTAAATAATTTAAACTGGTTTCAGACAAAAATAGAAACTCAATATGATTAAAGACCACTGAACATTACATAAACATTTCATTATTATTACAAAGTATGCAGCTGACTACTTTTGTTCCTCCTATTTATCACAGTTCATTTTCTGTTCCAGATTTAGTAACATCCCTTAGGTATTCTGTCAGAAAGCGAGCAGGCTCAACCAGTAATATAAATCCACTGACACTCAGCATACTGTTGTGCTGGAATCATTTCTAAGCCCTGTATGAGAAAGGGATCAGTTCTCAATGGTTATAAAGCCTAGATAAAGGTGCAGAAAAAAAAACAAGTAGGCATTTTTCAAATAAGTTAAAGTAAAAGGCTTATGCAATAGCAAACAGTGTATCTGTTTTATCAGTAGACTCATATTTTTTTGTATTAAAGCACAGGCTGTTTGTATATTCATACTGCTCTTTGCTGTACAGGCTAGCTTTCTTGTTTTGTTATTATGAAACATATTAATGTCAGTAATTATACTTTACTGAAAATAATGTTGCTACCACAGATACCTCTGTTTGGGGTCTATGATAAAAGATCATGAACAACAACTAATTCGTTTTTGTCATTCATTTTGTCTGGTAAAGTAATCCTCTGTGCCAGACCGGTATAATGCTTGACTATGAATGAGGTAAAGAGGTGGTCTGACACCCCCGCCCTCTACTACAGAGGCTACAATCTTGTATAAACACAACCAGACAAATATGATGAAAAAAAAACCTTTGGAGAAAACCTCTGGGGATACAAGGAGAAACTCCCTTCAAAAATGTATTTAATTTGTTTGTAGCATTCATTTGGAAGGATCCTGAGTTCTTGTTCATAGCAAATCTATGAACCTAAGAACCATTATAGACGTCAGGAGTAAGAAATAGGATAATGGTGGTCGATAACAAAAGAGATATCTACATAGACTCCTAAACAACACAGATCACCATGTCCTTCCCAGGTAAAATGGCCAGTCTGATAGTTCAGTGAAACAAGGAATAAATGTAATTAATATGAAATCTTTTAAAATTGATCAGTTGCCATCCCAGAAAATGAGTGAAGCATTTACTGTAATTAAAAACGTTTTTACCTATGCATTACACAGGATACCAGGATCATTAAGTCATAGAAAAATGGGCCTGTATTTATAGATTCACATTGCCTCCGCAGCAGATACAACACTGTAAAGGTTTTTAAATAAACTTTTTGAGACAGAAAAAAAATCTTCATTGCCCGTGTGAAGTAAGTTACAACTAAAACTAGACA
Source organism: Acipenser oxyrinchus oxyrinchus (assembly GCA_030684275.1). Lineage (NCBI taxonomy): Eukaryota > Metazoa > Chordata > Actinopteri > Acipenseriformes > Acipenseridae > Acipenser > Acipenser oxyrinchus. The sequence goes on from CM060252.1 coordinate 60,226,056, forward strand.
TTAGTGTTAACATCACAAAGGAAATGATAAATGAGATTAATGTTATTACACCAATTGGTTGTCAATATACTAGATAATAGATAATACTAGAAAAGGTTTAACTATTGTTCCACCTTCCATATATACAAAATGCTATAGTTGCCATTTGGTCACAAAACAGATTCACAAAGTTACACAAATATCTTTCAATTACCTGTTTGATCTACTGTATCATATTCCAAGTTACTACATGATGTATCTGCAGCTTCTATGGAGTTACACAACAAATTCCAGAAGGGTGTTTGTTACAACTACAAAGTATACCTTATTCACTTCTAGCACCTCTGCATTTTGACAGAAAATACTTATCTAAGATCTCTTCAAGCCCCTAGGTTTTTGAAAACTACCATCAGTTATGAATCCTAAAGTAGACCTCTATAGACGGGGTTAGAAAGCCATCAAAGGAAACTGCATCATAGAAACAGCCTGATTGATTTTGTTCATAATGACCCACAGGACAGAATATCACCCCCTTCCGTTGTTACCAGGATATTTATCTAAGATTAATTCACTGGTGGTACTGTTAGCTCAATGAAAAAGACAAAATAATAAACCTATGGATGACTTCATCCGTCTTTCAGTAAATATGACATCTAGTTAGCCATAGCATGTTGAAATCAAATACATGTCTTCATTAAACCTATTGCAAGCAAAAACCTGACAAAATAGAAATCTTCACTGCACAATCAATGTCTGCAGTGGCTTGCCTAATGACATTAGTAGGCTAACATGTAGGGGAGAAACAATGTGATTTAGAATGATCTCAGATGCTGAGATAATCCTTAAAATGTGATGACACCATTCTTCCATGCAGGAACTGTTTATAGACGACAGGTTTTAACTGTCAGGGAAATGAAAACAAATGGCATAGTAATACCCAAAGGAAAACAGAATTAATTTGCATTAACAAGCATGTGTTCAATGCTGTTCTGTCTTTATTTTATTCAGCAAGGAAGGGATTACCCTCTGATTTTCTGACAAATTCAGTGATAGCATTTTTTAAAGATATCATTTAGTTACATTTAGTGATTACTATTCACAATTTCTTTATACATTTAATTATATTGTATTTTTAGCATAGTAAAGTACAACACATTAGTCTCATCATATCAAATAAAATAAACATAACATTCTGAATTCTGTTGACATACGTATATATGCAGTTAACAATTCGTAAAAGGCATATAGAATGAATGTTACAAATTGTGTTATAAACATGTACTGTAGTGTACCTGTACTGTACTGCACATAACATAATTAGTAATATTAATCCTATGGGCTGTTTGAATATAATTCATAGTAGTACCAATTACTATACAGCACCCCCTGATCGACAACCTCCTATAGTTATGGTTCATAAAACTAAGCACATTTCTGTTGCAACTTTCTTTTGCATAATACATATTTTTTAACTAAGTCCAAAAAGACCAACTTTAATATGCCTGCAATAGCAGTATTTGATGATGGAACAAAAAATAAAGAAGGAAGAGGGCAATATAGTTCATTATCTTGCTCCCCATGTGGCACCCTTAAGGCACCAGCATGTGGATGGCAAGTTGAGCCATTACTTGCTTATCGGTTTAGGGAGGAACATCGGCTGGTGATAGTTAGTTAATTTCGTTTTGTTTGAGCACCCAGGTGGAGACTAGCCAGGCTTGGCCTCACATCCAGGGATCTGTATCTTGGTAACATTTATGGTGTATGTTTGCAAAAGAAAAGGTAATGGACTTGACAGTGAGAATGGAGATTGTCCCTTGATATTCAATCCTCCTAAATTTGAATTTGGTAGCAGAGGTAAGGCAGCATCAAATAGGGCATTTCAGAAATTGGTGTCAGTGAGTCAGGTAAATAACTACATGTAGGTAAGGCCCTGTGTAAATCACGATTTCATGGATTGCATGGAAATCGTGAAATTAGCCCAATACCACAATTTCTTTCAATATTCTTAAGAAATAAAAATAAATTATTTCATAATTATTTGTATTTCATACAAAAAAAATAACATCAACGAAACTGTACAGCTCTGCTGTGTGCCTGCGTGTACTATTTGCCATGCACATAGTGCTGTGCAGCGATTATGGGAATACAGAATACATGTCAAACAAACCTGTCAAATTTGGGATCAAGTTTTGGCTGGCAGCGGACCCTACCCCGACCTGTGCAAAGATGAAACTCGCCCAGCTGGTCAGAGACTGGATGACAATGTGGTACTTAGGCTGATGTAACCGTGCTTAGGAAAAGGGATGAATGTTACTAATGACAATTTTTTAAAAACAATTTTCACTGTAATTAGCAAAACAATTGGTTGGAACAGTAAACAAAACGAGAAGAGAGTTTCCACCATCTGAGCAAAACTTAGTACTCAGTGACAGCTATCACTGGTGTCCAGTTGCTGTATTTTACAAAGTACTGGACAGGGTAGCCATCAATTCCTTCGTTTTGTACAATGAATGCACCGGGGAAAATATCAGTGAGATCTCTTATGATGCTAGCCACAGAGCTTTGGCAGAAACATTTCGATCAGAAAACTGCAAAGCGGCAGGGAAACGCAGCTCAACCTGGATACAGTGCGCATCAAGTGACACACGCAACAGAAAACAATGCCAGGTAACTAAATGCAATAAAAATAAAACTTCTGATATCTGTGCTCAGTGTGAAAGAGCAGTATGTGGTAAATGCACACGACAAGTTGATAAGCGTTACATATGTGTGGATTGTGCTAGTATGGGTGCTGCTTTGAAGTATGTTCCCTGAATGCACATTCATGTTACACAATGGAAACTGAGTCATTTTCTTTTTTATGTTATTTTTTTTTATAAATAATTATTTAGATTTTACAGTTGTGTATGTAGGCCTACATATAACCAGTTTACAGCTGGTTACACAATATTTTCTTTTGAAATGTTTATTTTATTATAGTTTTTCATTTTTTGAAGTCGTATTATGCAGTAGGCTAATGTGAAAAAAAAGCCTTTTATGTTATTTTTGTAAATGGTTACTTCGTTTTTACAATTTTGTATGTACATGTAGCAGTTTACACCTGTTTACACAATATCTTCTTTTGAAATGTTTATTTTATTATAGTATTTAATTTTTTTACGTCATGCATTATATGTGCTAATTTAAAAAATAAAGCCTTTTATGTTTATATTTTCATTTAAATACGGTGTTTCTACAATGCAAATTTTAGATATGATGTTCATAAATACAACTTTTGAGTTGTATCTGATAGTTTGTGTTTCATTTTCATATCGAAGCTACGGTGGCCCTGAAGTGCAAAACACAAATACAAAAAGAAAAGCACAAACACAAAAAGAAAAACACAACAACATTAAGGAAAACACAACATTAACTTCAAACCAGAATGGGTAGGTACATAGGAAAAGGGGTTCCACAACCAAGTTAAACCCTGCCGGACGGGGTATTTAACCTGCTCCGATCATCTTAACCAACATCAATCGATTCCTCCTTGCCATCTTACATAAAAAAACATCTTTTAGCACTTATAGGCTACTTTATTATTATCATTATTATTATTAATTAAAATGCGTAACACAGTCTATTAAAGAGCTGGCTCTTTGAGCTAAATATATATATATATATATATATATATATATATTATATATATATATCCTACATGAGAGCATTGACAAAGCACTGGGAAATTAAATACTGTATTAATAACAGTTCTGTGGCACAGTGATTGACAAGTTTTTCCTCCTATCAGTGGTGTGGAACCCCTTTTCCTAGGTACTTACCCATTCCGGTTTGAAGTTAATGTTGCAGCGTTTTTCTTAATGTTGCAGCGTTTTCCTTAATGTCGTTGTGCTTTTTTTAATGTTGCAGCGTTTTCCTTAATGTTGTTGTGTTTTTCTTTATGTTGCAGTGTTTTTCTTAATGTCGTCGTGTTTTTCTTAATGCTGCAGCGTTTTCCTTAATGTCGTTGTGTTTCTCTTAATGTTGCAGCGTTTCCCTTAATGTCGTGTTTTCCTTAATGTTGTTGTGTTTTTCTTAATGTCGTTGTGTTTACCTTAATGTTATTGTGTTTTTCTTAATGTTGCAGCGTTTTTCTTAATGTCATTGTGTTTTCCTTAATGCTGCAGCGCTTTCCATAATGTTGTTATGTTTTCCTTAATGTTGTTGTGTTTTTCTTTTTGTGTTTGTGTTTTGCACTTCAGGGCCACCGTACGAAGCTGTTTAAAATGTACCTGTCAAAATGACTACTGCTGGCGGTTCTAGGTAGTAGCATAAACCCGGCGGTTCTAGTGTTAATTACAACACCGTTTAACAAGCTATTGTAAATAGCTTTGATGTTGATTTTGATGATGTCAGTTAATTTATCTCTCTATTTGCTGTTTTAAAAAATAATAATAATCTGTACACATAATTTATAAAATAGTTCTGTGCACATTCTGTGAAATATGATACTTTACCCGTGACGCTGCCGTGAATTAAAAAAAAAAAAAAAAATCTGTGATTTTCACAGGGCCTTACATATAGGTATTGGCAGATGTTCACTCTTGGGCAGGGCTTAGTAATTGAGAATAAATTATTTGCCTGGTTGACCTAATGGTTCTGTGCATCATGATAAACAAGCAACATGAGTCTCAGAGGTAGATGTATTAAAGTGTTGCGCCTGTTGCAATAGTCGCAAACCAGTTGCAAACGAGTCGGAAGTCTAGGGTGAAATGTACTAAACAAGCACAATGCTGTTAGCGACTTTTTAGGGGATGCTTTGCGGCAGCAGTTTTTCTTTGTAGTTCAGCCCTAGATGAATATGTAATTATGGCCGTTCCTGCATAAATTTGCAAAAATGGGGTGCAAATGAGAGTTCTCAAATATTATAATGAGATGAGATACTAAAGCTGCCGGTAATTGCTACAATTGCATCAATTTGTTAAGAACTTTTGAAAGCACGTTTTAAACAGTCGCAATTAGCAAACCTTTAAAAGGCAGTATGAAAAACACTTCCCCCTCACAATGGCCACTGTGATTGCAGCAAGAAGGAGACATGGCCTTCAGCAAGAACGAGCGATTTGTAGCATGAGAAGAGAAAGGGTATTCCGTACCCACACTACCCTCTTTGATTTAAATGAAGACCAAATTAAGCACAGGTACAGGCTTGGCAGCCACATAATTCTTGAGCTGCTGTCTGATTTAAAAGATGACCTGGAGCCTGTCACCCAAAAGCAGGGTATACTTACAAGCCTTGAAAACAAATTTATATGACATTTCTAGTTTCCCCAATGTGTTGTGAGCAATAGACTACACACATGTGCCGCTAACCCCTCCAGCTCATTCTGAGCATCTGTATAGGAATAGGTAACACACCTATTCTATTAATGTGCAGGTGGTTTATAATTGTGCACAATTTAGCACTGCACCCCTAACTAACTTAAATAAAAATTGACAGTATACATTTGGCTTATAGGCTACTCATGACAATACAATTTAGTGGTATAATGCTAAATTTGTTGTTGGCCCTTTGAAATTCGTATTTACGATAATTGACTGTCCTCCTGTAAGTATCATAACCTGTCAATGCGGCACCGTGATCTATTTTGTGTTAACTGTCTAGGCTACTAAGTAGGCCAAGTTGAAAATAATAATAATTGTAAAAAAAACCCAGCTAAAATCATTTAGTTTCAATTTAAAATAATCTTTTATTTGCATTGTACACCAATGTGTACAATGTAGCAGCATGATTTATTTTGTGTTACCAGTAGCCTACACGCTAAAGTGCTCTAGGTATTTGCGGCAGGGTGACTGAGTGGTGACATCACGGCAGAAGCAGGAACAAAAACTGACACCAGGCAAGTACTGCAGTTCAAAAGAAAGAATCGGCTGGCTGCTGTTTTTATTAACAACAAAAATAAATAAAATATTTAAACCAAAAATAAACTGTGCTCACAGAGCGAAAATAAAAGGTCTGAACATAACAAAATCACGAACACAAAAATACATAAACAAAGGTCAGGCTGGGCAGATTGCCTTCACTGTTCCTATGTTCTCTCAAATCAAGTTCCTCTCTGCTCTCGCTCTCTCCGCTCTCGTTCCTTTTCTGAACTCCCACCCCGAGTTGGAGAGCTGCAGGCTTTTTATAACAGGTGACCATCTCCCGATTAGCAACAAATTAAATCACCTAATTAGTTCGGGAGATGGCCACCTTCTGCACGAGTTTAATTACTTACTGTGGATGGGGCTACCCATCCACGCTACAAAACAAATCAGCTACGCCGTCAAAATACAAAACAATAAAACATACGGTGCTCTCCGTCATGTAAATAATAAATCATAATACAAATACAAAATAACACAGGGGCGGAGGGGGAACCCCCGTTCTAAACTAAAATAAACAAAACAATGTACAGGGCTGCTCGCCCTGTTACAGTATTCATTTGATTTTACTACTGTACTGTATTGGCCTATTATACAGATTTATATTTTTACATAATGTAATGTGTAGCCTACCCAAAACACATTAATGTTATATCAGCTTAATGATTTATACATTTAAAATACATTGAGCATTATAGATGTTTGTGTGCAATTGTATTGTAGTTTTTTTAAACCCGTCACTACCTTATGTCGGACAAACATGTCCGGTTTAACGAGGGGCTGTTTGCAGTGTGGCAGGGCGAAAGCTCTCCCGAAGCACGGGTATGTGTGTGTGTGGGGGTAATATTGGATGGCAGGGAGGGAGATCAAATCCTCCCTGCAAAAACAGGTGGAAATGTGGCTGGAGCCAGTGTGCTGTCCGTCCTGTGTTATTTATGTCCGTGAGTGTTTTGTATAGACCTTTAGTTTTGGCCCTTATGCCTTTTGCTTTGTTAAGTGTGCTTTTTTGTTAGTGTTTTGTCTGTTTTGTTTAATGTGTTTATTTGATTAAACGTGCGCATTAGCACTTAAAACTTGCAACTTCCGTGTCTGAGTCTCCCTTCCTGGCCGTAAAAGCCTGGCCAGTGACGATGTCGTGTCACACTGCTGTACGATTATGAAAAGCTTTTTGATAGAAACAGAATCTGATGGGATTAAACTGCCTTTCATTATTTGTTTGAAAAAATGTCACACAACTCTCACAATGCTAGAGATCTCGCTAAGAGGAGCAAACAAATATTTAACTGAGAATATTACGACTCTCTTCATGAACATATTTTCTCTTAGTACATACGACAAAATGTATATGTTTGCTCTGCGACTGGCCCATCTTAGTACATCTACCCCTCAGAGTATTACTTTGTTAGTAGATTTTTATTTAAGTAGCTCAACTTAAATTCACCTCTGTTTACCTGTGGATTATAATGGGGGAAGAAACTGTTTCATCATCTTTAAGTCTTTAAGTCATCTTTAAGAGGTTGTTTTAAATTATAATACCTTGTTTGTTCCAGCCTCTTCCAAAACTTGTGCTTCTAGAAAGCAGGCAATATGGGCAGTTATACAATATAAGGTCAATGCCGTGGGTCACAGCCAAAGACCCAAAGACATGTTAAAAATGCAGCAACATGCACAGGAGGAGGACCATCTGGACAGGTGGAGCTGACCAGCTTGGAAAAGAAAACTGAAAACATCTTCTCCCCAGAACAACTAGAAGGTGGGCAGGGCATCATTGACACCAAGACTTAAAGATGATTGTTAAAGATGATGAAACTTTAAGACTTAAATTGATGATTGATCATTTATGATTGATTGATATTCCAGCATCCAGGAGAGCAACCACCAAGAAAAAGGGGTTAAAACCAAGCCTCGCCCAGGACAACTGGATGCTGCTAGAGACTGGAAAATGCTGGCAGATGTTGGTCAATGGCTTATTTTTCCACTTGAGATTGCCACCACTAACCTTCGACCAGACATTGTCTTGTGGTCTGGATCAGCACCCAGTTTACCCAGTGGAGGTGGGTTGTCGAGGATTTGTGGCACACTCTACAGCCCGTTTCTCAGTGATGTCGGGTTCAGTGGTCAAGAGTTGCATTGCACAGTGAAGAAGCAGCAGAAAGGAGCAGCAACTTTCTGTGGTTGAGATAGAAAGATTCTGGCTGTTAATCTCAAGCACAATAGAAAGAAAGCAATGCTGATGTACGGGTAAGTAAGCTGGGCTGAGTTGAGTGGGGGATGGAGGGGGATGTTGCTGTGACCGATTGCTGTTAAAAATGTATTGCTATCGTTTCAGTTTTATAAATATGTATGTTGTAAACCAATGTCTGTTCAGATGTTTATTTACAAATATAAAATTATTTAAAAAGTTGTTATTGTTTATGCTAAAATACATGACTGGACTATAATGATCATTGATTCATGGCTATTGACTTATTTGACATGCAAACTATTGTGTAACAACCTTGGTTTTCTTGTAACAGAAACCAGCAAATGGGTCTATTGACAGACTGTGCTATGCATTATGCATAAGTGCTTATCTATGGATAATATACTGTGAATGGTAGGTAACAGACTTTGAAGAGGAGATCACTTTGGCTGGTGACACACATGCAAACACACAGATTAATTCAAGAACCAGGAAATGATATGCTATGGACCAGCTTGCATATGTTTAAGAATGGTGGCACACCAATAGGTTCAAAATTAGGTATGCATTTTGCAAGCATGTATATGGCCAAATGGGAGGAAATGTTGTTGAGTAAACTAGACTAGAAACCATTAGAATACATAAGATATGTGGATGACATATTTGGAATATGGACACATGGAGAAGAATCTATTGTACAGTTTCATAAATTAGCAAATGATATCCACCCTAACATTTCAGTGGATTTAAGGTGAACAGAATCTGAAATTGAATTCTTAGACACCTTGGTTAAACTTGATCAAGGATCTCTTAAAACAGATCTTTACTTGAAACCTTGTACCTACATATGCCATCTGCACATCCTATCCATACTAAAAGAGCAATTTCTTAAAGGACTGGGTATAAGCATAAAAAGAATCTGTTCTGATGAAAGTGACTACAAAAAAGAGAAAGGAATTAAAAATAAATCTTGATATAAAGAAAAAATTATTGAGAGAATTGAGAAAAGTTGATAAACTCAATAGGAATGAACTACTTGATTATAAGAAAAGGGAAGAGAGGATTAAGAGTACCTTTAATAATTACATATTCTAAATTATTACCCAACATTGAAAAAATAGTTTGGAAGCATTTACGTGTACATAATTCAGAAAAAATGAAAAAAAAAAATTCCGAAAGCACCGATAGTAGCTTTTAGAAGGGATGCAAATTTAGCTGACATTTTAGTCCACAGTAAACATAGATACATTAAGGGACATTGCAACCTTTAAAAGCACATGCAAAGAGTGCAAATATATTGGTAAAGATAAAACTGAAATCACAAATAAAGAAAATAAATAAATATTCAGTCTTAAATCTTTCATGCATATGGTATATTTTGCATAAACTGTAGTAAAATATGTAGGAGACAAGTACATCATTTTATAAAAGAATACAGAACAATTTATCAAACATGAGAATTAAAAAAGAAAATAAACCAATAGTTCAGCACTTTACAAGGAAAGGACCAGCTACAAATCAAATTGGTACCATCGTCAGAGGCAACCGCTAAAAAGAGGTACCTATAATATTAAACAAACTGTTTTATAATGTATTAATGCATTTCCTTATTGTATTTATGCGTATGGCTTTGTATTAAAGTTTTACTGATAATTTAGTGTTAAAATATATGTAATTCATTTGCAGAATCAGTGTGATACCTTGAAAAACATGAGCTGATCCAATAAAGAACCTTGTAGAACACACACGTGGTTGTACTGTAGTTCAAAGTAAAATTGCAGTTAATTTTTTAATGCCTACCCCATTACCATTAAAGGTTGGGCAGTATTTATCGAGATTACTTATGACTTCAATGGAATGTTGCATTTTACCCCTGAAAATACATTTTACTCTCAGTGTTCAAATTAGAGTGCAAGTTACTCCCAGGCCCAAAACCTTATCTGGAGCACTGGTTGAGAACATAAATAGCGTATTCTGTTCCCAGTTATGACCTTGCAAAAGAGTTGCATTAGTTTTCCTAGAACAGTATTTGAAATCAATGAATCACTTAATCAATGTAACAGCTGATCTACTTCATTTCACAGTGAGGAGAGGAAAGATTACTTACCCTGTAATGAATCTGTTTTTGGCAGTGATTTGAATGCATGCACAGTAGAAACAGGTGTGCTTACATGCCCATTTTACGCAGCACATTGTAGATCCACTGCCAGAGAATTTTATGTAGATTTTGGTGTTCTAACAAAAAAAATGATAGAGTGAGTAATCTTCCTTTCCCATGGGACTGCCTACATTTACAGTTTGGGTTAGTCTGAACAGCTCCCAAAGGAGAGAGATAAGTGGCCCATTACACTTGTTATTACACTGGTGCCCCAGAGCTAAAACTGATCAAAAATGAATAAGTAACAGCAAGTGCCATTGGATCTTACAGTAGAATGGGTATTTCAGGTATACAGATGCACAGTTTAAATTTGAACAATGTATTGAAGTCTTGAAATCAGACACATACTTTATTTAAACTGTACATAAATGCTCTAAAAGCGAATTAATTCCAAAATATTACAATGAAAAGATATTTAAACCGTATTCACAATATGCCATTTTTCACAGCTAGAAAAGTTTTTGTGCAAGAGTTTATAATGCAGTGTGATTGAATTAATTGACATAGCCATGCACATTGCTACTGCCATGTCAGTATATACTACACTAATTAAGCAGATTATGTTTTGTATTCTCAATTTATATTTCAATCTAAATCTGCAACTCAAAAATACCTAAATACCCAGTTCTTAGGAAATGGACACCAAAATGTTTCTGTCACTTATTGTGTGAAGTTTTTTTTTTTTTTTTTTTTTTTTTTTAAATAGAATTCATGCATATTTTGGTCCCTGCATTGCAATGAGGGTCCAGCGAACCAACGAGCAGAGTCCGGTGAACAGCAACTTGGACAACAAATCCCGGGGCTAAATGTTATGAAGACAGGTATTTGAAGAAGGGTTAGAAGAGACATTGAAAAGTTAAAAAAAAAAAAATCATAAAAAGAGCTTGGCTCAAGCTTACAGAAATGTCCTGCAGGAATACCTGAAGGAAAATCCTGCAGGATTGACCTATAATTCCTACAGGAGTCCTGCAGGATTTGCTGACTTCTGGATTTGTGAAGGGTATAATATAGTTTCTACAGGATTCCTATAGGATTCCTGCAGGTTTGATCATTAATTTCTGTAGGATTTCTGCAGGATTTCTCATTAATTTCTGTAGGATTTCTACAGGATTTCTGTAGGATACCTGCATGACCGATCCTTAATTTCTGTAGGGTTCCAGTAGGGTTTCTACAGGATTGCTGTAGGATTATTCATTAACTTCTATGTGATTCTATGCAGGATTAATGAATGATTTTACAGCATTCCAGAGAGAGAGAGAGAGAGAGCGAGAGTGAGAGATGCAATATTGCCTAAAAATAATTAATTACAGTAATTACACAAAGCTATAAAATAAATAGTAAGAATAAATCAAATTAGTAAAAACAACAAAAATATGTATAATTTGTGTTCATAAATTTCTCAGCTTTTGTTTCCTTAATTTGTCTTCATCGTTAAGTTTTTCACGGATTGCTGCCCTGATCATATTTGCTGGGATTGTTGGAAACCTTTTTTATTACTGCATCTGGAAAATAAACACCACAATTACTTTATTACACCTTGGTGACATTTGAAACGTAATTGTATTTATTTTTAAATGTATGATGTACAGTATGCCCATTTTAGGTAATATGTAACCAATACAATTATAGTTCCCATTAAATCATTACAAATACTACAATTACAATTAAAATATTGTGCCATAATACACGGTAGTCAAATATGGTTTAACAATAACCTTTCCCCCTTTCGATTAATTATTTGCAACAATAAATATAGTTCGAACAGACTACAGGTACTTTTTTATACAAACCTATTATTGCTTTAACTTTGCTTTGACATAAAGCAGTTTTTGCTGCAATTCCTTTATTTGCATTACATGAATGTCCTGACAGACATTTGGTTGCTAGGACATCCCTTCTGAAGACCACGACAGCCAGGTCTTTTGCCATGGTGCTGTATATAGATACCATAATGTATGGTGGGAAAATTGAATTTAGCTCACTTCAACCAAAGTGAAGTAAGGTTTGGTTGAAGTGAGCTAAATCCAGTTTTTCCACCCTAAATTATGGTATCTTCAAAAGCAGCTACAACCCCCATAGTGATCCTCATTTACTGGACTCCATAAAGCTAGATAAGCCCCTATCAGAGGTTTTACTTTCACTGGTCACATACTTTTATCATAAGGTAATACTGTATATATACTGTAAATTGGTTACATTTATACAGAAGTAATTTAAAGAATGCTTTCAAAAATAGACATGTTAATAGATTATATTTATCAATTAACTAAATGCAAAGTGAGTGAACAGAAGAAAAATCTAAATCAAATCCATATTTGGTGTGACCACCCTTTGCCTTCAAAACAGCATCAAGCATCAATTCTTCTAGGTACACTTGCACACAGCTTTTGAAGGAACTCGGCAGGTAGGTTGGCCCAAACATCTTGGAGAACTAACCACAGTTCTTCTGTGGATTTAGGCAGCCTCAGTTGCTTCTCTCTCTTCATGTAATCCCAGACAGACTCGATGATGTTGAGATCAGGGCTCTGTGGGGGCCATACCATCACTTCCAGGAATCCTTGTTCTTCTTTACGCTGAAGATAGTTCTTAATGACTTTCGCTGTATGTTTGGGGTCGTTGTCATGATGCTGTTTTGAAGGCAAAGGGTTGTCACACCAAATATGGATTTGATTTAGATTTTTCTTCTGTTCACTCACTTTGCATTTAGTTAATTGATAAACATAATCTATTAACATGTCTATTTTTGAAAGCATTCTTACTTTACAGCATTTTTTCACACCTGCCTAAAACTTTTGCACAGTACTGTATATATACACAGTAATCCACTGCGTGTCTGCCCGTCACATATCTGCCCTAACCATTTATCGGCCACGATCAATCTCTTCAGCAACGTTAGTTTATTATTGAACAGAGAGATTAGTTTAGATTGTAGATCCTACCAAAGTTTATACCTTTATACCTTAAATATATATAGAAAACATTTCTTGTTTTTTTTTTCATTTACAAAGTGGTTCAATTATTTACCTGCCGTTTGTTCCTGAGCAACATGTGAAGAATCTGACCCTTCCTCACCAACTACTCCATGCAACTCCTCGTCCAGGCGCTGGTACTCTCCCGCCTAGACTACTGCAACTCCCTCCTGGCCGGCCTCCCTGCGCCTGCCACCTGTCTGCTCTAGCTCATCCAGAACTCCACTGCTCACCCGGTGTTCTCTCTGCCTCACTTCTCCCACGCTACTCCACTGCTCTGCTTACTCCACTGGCTTCAGATCAAGACTCCTGTACTCGCCTAAAGATGCCTTGACCAGACTGCACCCAGCAACCTCCAGACCCTCATTTCTCCACTCTGCCTGATTTAGGGGAGCTCACTAATAAAAGCTGAATCTCAAAACAATATAGTGTGAATATAGTAATGGTTACAGCTGTGTATAATGGTATTTAAAACAGTATTAATTTATCCACCTTTTTACATATCCGACCTTACTCTGGTCCCACCGTAACGATATGCGACGGATTACTGTACAATGACTCAAAAATTACAAACGACTGCGTACGCGGCGTATGGAAAGATGCATGCTAGGAATAACAAGAAGTGACAGGAAATTGAAGGAATGGATAAGAAACCAAACAAAAGTATGCAATATTATTATAAGAGCAAAAAAACTGAAATGGCAGTGGGACGGACATGTAGCAAGAAGGACAGACCATTACTGGACCAAGGAGATACTAGACTGGATCCCAAGAGATATAAAGTGACCAAGAAGAAGACCTCCAGAAAGATGGCAAGATGAAATTAGGAAACACGCCAGAGCAACGTGGATGAGGGACAGGCTTTTGTGGAAGAATCTTGGGGAGGCCTTCATCCAGCAGTGGATTGAAAAAGGCTGAAGATGATGATCATATATATCAGTTGTGTTTCTGTGTTTTGGAAGAAATCAGTATTATCGATATAGATATCAAAAACATGCATGATATCGAAGTCAAATTTTCATATCTTTGCCCACCACTAATAATTTGTATTATATAAAGAGTGTCTTGTATTGTGGATGGGAAGGGTAATATTATTTAGGTAACTAACCATTGCTGGATGACGTTTTTTCAGGCCACTTCCAATACACCGGCAAAGCTCCTGCAGCCAGACACTGATAAAATTGTTGTTGATCCATAACCTTGTACTTAACTTGCAAGACCCAGTAAATCTAAACATTAATTTAATATAAGCCTTAAGCGCCTCTTTAATAACAGGTAAGCCATGGGCTACTAGGTAACTGAAGAATGACAATGTTTTTATATTAGAGTCATTACCGTCATTATGAGTTTTTACAAGAAATAAAAGGGTGGCAATCCTCACTGAGTATGTTATGTACACTAATCTGTGTATTCACAGAAAAAGCTATGAATCAATGCTTGCCTCCATGTAAGATCTCAGAAAAGGATGAGGTGAAGGAGGGGAGTAAATGTAAGAGCAGCCTGTGTGTGATTAATGGGGTAGTACAGTCTGTTCCAGAGTTAGTGCTCATGCAACCTGCGTCACTGCACATGGTGAGATAACATTAACATTCAGCCAGTTGCTAAGGGACAAGAAGCAAATAACATTTTAAGTGAGCTACTGGGGTACAAATATTAACAAAACCAACTTTTAACATGGACAACTGATTATTGCAACATCTATGACTACAACGACTACAATTACTACAACTCCAAATAAAAAATAATAATAATACAGGTAAAATATACATGACTAAAATGACTGGCTGATGTTGAAGATCTCTCTAGTAGGACCAGTGTAATTTCCTGTTATTACTGTACCAGACTTTATTTATTTATTTTTCCATGTATACTTTTTCCTTAACACAGATGTAGTGCAGCTCTTAACCACGGAAAAATAAGTTTCATTTTGTCATCAAATTCAGTGTGATTTTTATAGACCAATATGTAGGACATTTTTGGACTAGTATTATTTCCAATCTCCATATCATGAAAGCAATACTTCTCCTCTGTGTTCAAGACACCAATTTAATTCAAAGCTATAAGGCGTGAGCTCTAGTAATGAAAGTGCATTTCTGAACACAGTAATCTAAAAAAAATAGCATTATACCTAGAGAGCTGGTCTGTTCCTTAGCTCCTAATAAAAAAGATGTATAGTCTCAGTATAAAACTCAATTGACACAACGCTGCATTTTGATAATTATATCGTCAGATGCTTTACTGTACAGTGCTTTATTGTTAAAGACTGATACATTGATATAACATGATCTTCCATGTGTGGCTTAAATATTTAGAATTATAGATATTAAGTAAGGGATAAACAACAATAAGTGTTGAATCAGTAAAAATTATTAATTGTTTCGAGTGCCGCTAGTCATGACATACTGTGAATCTGTGCTGGCTATCGGGCGCATGCGTGATCCTGCTTGACCCGCCTGTCAATCATGGTGATGACACAAGGAGGTTGAGTGAGGGTGTGTCATGCAAACCTCTTTGATTGGCTGAGGGGCTGGTCTTGGGGGGACAGTCGATCCAATAAAAATTATGCTCTCCTATTCGTTCGCTGCCCCCTTTCAGGATAAAATACAACGGATGCTCTGGCTGGAGAACTGGATTAAAAGCCAGGAGCCGACAGAGTACCAAGGAGGAAAGACAGACAACAGAGACAGCGGAATAAGGCAACTGCTCTAAGTGGGAGACTGTGGCAAAGTGGTTTGCAGTGTGCAGGTGCAGGAGTGATGCAGTGATAAATGAAAAACAGACAACGATAATCCAAAGTTCAATGATGTTTAATTATAATTATGGTCTGGTGACCACAAATAAAAATCCCAGGCAATACACAGCAATGTGTATTGCACTGTTCTAAATATAGGGTTTCCAGTCCCAAATAATAAACACAGTCAATTTACACACACAAATACACCCACGATCACAAGTCCCGAGTGAGTGGTTTAAGTGAAATACAATTATCTATGGGTACAATAGTGTTGTTGTTGTCCGGTTTTGTGCTGGCCATAAGCGACAGCTCCAGATCGTGTTAGCCGTCTAGTCTAGTGAACAAATAACAGGGTTTTAGACAGACAGACAAAACAAACAAAACACTCACGGTTGTTTACAAAATCACAGGTACTTCCAGTTTAGCATAACCACAATAAAGGAACAGATCACCTCACTACGTCCCCTTATATACCGTCAACCATGACCGCTTTAGTTAGCTCGAGCCTCACTAGTTAGCGGAGGCTGCGAGACGCTGCATAGAGCAGCACTTTTGTTTGTAGTTTTGTTCATAGTATTTATTTTTTCTTTTGCTTCGCCTTTCATTTTTATTATTATTTTGCAGCACCAGTGGGACTTAAATGGACGTACCAGCCAAGCATACTCACCGTAGTCGGTATAGGAATCCCCAAACACAAGGGTGCCCCCTTCTGTTTAAATACATCCTCTGCGCATGTGTGGCATTATCAAAGAGAACTGTCTGACTCCTGTGTCCATCTGTTAATTACCCACACAGAAACAGTATAGACTGTCACAGCCACATTTCTTCTGAATTGATACTTGTTTGATAATGAGATTCAATTTGTTGTTCATTTGGTAATTGGATTAGATTTTTGCTCTTTTGTTACGCTTAGTTCAAACAGTTAAATTGTTTGTCTCTGTTGTAAATGAAGATAGTAGCAAGGTCTGTGTTTTAGGCAGCAGTTGTAAAACACACATCGCTTGGATGAAAGTGAATAAATATGCAAGGTTTCTGAATTTTTTTTTCTGTGTTTAGGGGAAAGGTTGTTTCAAGTGACAGCCGCTGAGTAGGCAAAAGACTGTCTGGCAATTCTGGAAGTCACCTTGGGAAAGCTAAGGACTCTAAAGCACATATAGTTTAATGTTATGGGTACCAGCAAAGTGCTGTGGAACAGAGCAATTTGATATTTCACATTTTCACAATGATTTAAAGCCAATTAACCTTAGACAGTGATAGGAATTAACTTTACAGAAAATTATTTTAGGGCAAGCAAAGTGAAAATACCAAGCTCCATTATCTTCTATCTGTGGGAGTTCAATTTTTATCATGGAACACCAATTCCATTTCATATTTTTAATCAATGTACAATCCTTAGCTCATCCCTGCAATAGTATTACGATTGTAACAGGGAACAAAAAATGAAGGACCACAAAATAACATTATTCAATAATCTAATGAGAGTAATGTCTCTTTGTTGTTTTTATGCAAATAAAACAAATCATTGTGGCCCAGACTAACCTCACTTGCTATGTAATGGTAAACATACAGTAATGCTTTCCTATGTCATATTCTGGTTAGCTATGGATACAAGACAACATAGCTTAATAAAAGTTAACACTTACACCACAAGAGACATGGCCAACTGAACACTCAGGTTATAATTAAACTATCAATCCCGAGTGGATCCTTTTGATTTAGATATAGTGTGGTGCATTTAATGATGTGTACATAAACCATCCTCTCATGTTTCTAGTCTGATAGAGGTCCCGATTTAAAGGTTTTCACATTTTACATTATGATGTTTTTATGTACAGTATACAGAAAATCATAATCCTACCATGTTTGATTACGTACACAAATATTATGGTTTAAGTCAATGTGACAGGTGTAGACAAATTCTTAACACAATAGGGTTATGTGGCGGAGTGTCCCGCCCCTATGTATTTATTTATTTATATTATTGTTTGCGGCGCGGATAACAGCACCGCGTATTTCTTTATGTGTTTGTATATTTAAAAACCCTGTGAGGATGCGTGACTGATCAGCTACTGATTATTTAACTAGCTGACAGTCACGCATCCTTACCAAACACATGCAGACCTTGGCCGAGGGGTAATAAGATAATTAACAGCTAGTTAACCCCTCGGCCAGAGTATAAGAACCTGGAGCTGTCCGTGCTGCGGAGTTGAGTGTAGAGAGGAGAGTACGGGGAGCGGAGAGAGCGACGAGAGAGAGAAATTAAAAACCAGCCTGCTTATTTGTTTGATTATTTGTTTGGCCAACGCGCCTTTTTGTTTTGTTTGTTGATTGTTTAAATCTTTTTGTTTTGTATTATTATTTATTAAAAATGCTGACCGCAGTAGCGTTCAGCTTCACCCGCCCATCCATTGTTGTTTTGGTTCAGTTACTTCCTGGTCCGTGACGTCACCACACCTCACCACTGCAAGCTATCCTGCCACAGGTTATTAGACTGTGATAGAATAAAATAAAAAACAGTGCATACAGTTAATTTTAAATTTGCATAACAGCAAGCTTGTATGCATTGTTACATAACTGAAATTGCAGTGCATTCACAAAGCTGATCAGGTTAAAAATGTAGTGGGGTAATTTTGGATCCAGTATTATAAGAATGATAGGCACATATTAATTATTTTTACATGGGGGAAAAAAAAACTGCAACTAGTCAAAGCCTGAAGGGCTGGCTTGCTTTATACATTTGTAGCACCCTTTATTACACTGGCATTTAATTAAAGATGGAATATTTAATGGATAATTTGAAGCTAACTGTAATGTTTCCAGGATTTTTTGATGTCTTATAAGACTAAGAAAATCAATGACTGACCATGCAAATTGAAATATAATTTTATACTATATACAATCATGTATGTGGTTTAGAAAGGTGAGGGTTGGTACAGCTTGTTATCTTCTTCTTCTTCTTCTTCTTCTTCTTCTTCTTCTTCTTCTTCTTATTACAGTACAGATTTCCCAAGGAAAACACGTTAGACGATACCTTTTTAGCTCATAGAGAGATGCAGTAAAGAAAACATTAGCCCTTACAGCTCAAATTATTATTTATTTAGCAGACGCCTTTATCCAAGGCGACTTACAGAGACTAGGGTGTGTGAACTATGCATCAGCTGCAGAGTCACTTACAACAACGTCTCACCCAAAAGACGGAGCACAAGGAGGTTAAGTGACTTGCTCAGGGTCACACAATGAGTCAGTGGCTGAGGTGGGATTTGAACCGGGGACCTCCTGGTTACGAGCCCTTTTCTTTAACTTCAAATCACTTCTGGCAATATAAAGAAGACGGACATTGAATAATATCTGCTTTTTGATAAAGAAAGAGTTCATTGAAGGCTATATCTCCACATGTTATATACAGACACAAAAGCAATAACTGGGATGAAACAGGTAGGGGCAACAACACAAAAGAGGTGCTTGCAGTTGCTATTAAATTTATGAAGTTTTCCTTATTTTTTAACATTCCCATTTCATTGTTTGAGAATTAATTATGTATTCACATAACATGGGAGACACCATGGCAATGTGGGACGATCAACCAGAATATGGGAGTATTGTAGTTTGCCAAATGAACAGACAGCATGCAGACCTGTCAAGAGCCAATGTCTTGCCCCTAGACAGTTATGAACTGTTATCCACACACCTGACTTTATTAAATAATTATGAAGCAAAAGCTGAAGTTGCATGCAGTTTAACACACATGACATCATATATAATTTAACTGGAATTATAGGGTATACAGGACTAAAAACGTGTCATGGGTAAGAATTATTAATGTTCCGTAAACCTGGGTCGGAATGAAAAATACTTTCACGATTATACCAGTAAGTGTTCTGTGGTTCAAAATACAGTACATCATATGCATTCCCTGTTTCATCTGTGATTAACTATTACTGCATGTCTGTTCCTTTTCCTTTCAGCAAAGCTGTTGTATAACACCCCAGTGCAAACCAAAGCAGCTGGCCTGCCCTTCCCCCCCCACAAAATGCATACATTGCTGAGGGAAGGCCACATGCTGATAGCACCAGCACATTCTCTAAAAGCAGAATACTTCTGCAGAGCTCTTAAAGGAGAAAATTATCAAATCATTCTACTACCAGTGCTGGTTTGAAAAACCTTAAAAAACAGACACAATATGAGCTGGCCAATACGTGTTTTACATGAGCACCTAATAGTCATTGGATAGAAATTACTTTCAATCACGAGTGGCAATACTTTAGTCTAAAATTTGAATCTATTATTATTATTATTACTAATTTACTGTGATGCTCAGTCTTTTTAAAAAAACACAATCTCCACAATTCCAGCATAAACACTAGGATTATAGGGCTGTTATTATTTGCTTCATAAGTACAAAGACCTTACAGTTTTTGTTCAGTGCCTTATCAGCATGCTGTTAAATAAATGCCTTGGGACTGCATTCACAATTCAAACAATATGATTTGCTTCTAAATGTTTCTGGTACAACAGAAGCATATTTAGAAGCCCCTTAGGCATTCACCAATATGCTGACGAGGGTCTGAGAAAAGTTGAAAATGTTCATACTCACAAGAATCTGAATAATTGATGCCATCATTTGGCTCTTTCTATAGAATTCTAGCCTATCTTAATGTAATTGTGTAGCCTTCATAATGTGCCTTAGTTGGTGCATATCAGGTAAAAGGGAATGTATGATGAGACTAGAAATTGCTTTTCCACATTAAAGAGCAATAACCTTCTTTTTTTCTGATAAAATACTTGGGTTACTTATAGCCACATTTGACATACACACAGGTGATAAGCAGCAATGAGGTGTAGAGGTGCTATATCGATAACTTACTGGCAAACTGTTGACAGTAGGACTTTTTTGGGGTAGCTTAATGGGGTCAAGACGAAGTGAAAGTTGTGTGTGCTTTCCTATCTGTTTTCATTGAAGAGGAATTCAAGGGATTCTTCTCTGGTTCAATGGGTTTAAGTTTGTTTGAAGCAGCGATGGGGTTCATCACAAAGGACGAGAGTATAGACTTGCGCTGTCTGCAGCACTGTGGCTGTCAGCAAAGATTTGTAGGGTCTTTTCTATCATCAGTCACTGACTTAGCTTGTCAGCACAGAGCACAGGCAGAGGCTGTGATAAGATGAGAGTAGTCCTGAAATGTAACTAACACCTTTAATAATTTAGTATTTTAAAATGACTTTCGGCCAGACTTTTAGATAAATGTACCCAAAATTGTTATTAACATTTTTTCGGAAAAGAGAAAAAAAACACGTTAATGTAACAAAACTTGAAATAATAACTTAAATAGGAATGTAGGGACAGTGTTATATATATTTACTCAAGCTGCTTTGCTGTTTTTTTATATAGAAATGTATAGGATTTATGAAAAAGTGTTCTATATGCTGTACACGTTCTGAAACTTACAGTAACAATGTTCCTTTCATTGAAAAGCAGGCTATTGGCAGTGGTTGTTTTTTTCTGCCTTATTGTGCAAGGTACTGTATGTGGGGTGTGGGAGCCTACTGTACATACAGTGCATTGATTTCTTTAAGGCCCCAAGAATTATCTGCAAGAATTCCAATTGGCTGGACATCCTTGTAAAGCGTTGTAATAGGACCAATCAGTCCTAATATTTTAACAGACTTTTTATTTAAAAAGCAAAAAAAAAACAAAAAAACAATCAGCTTGGATATATCTCTACTACACCATGTCTATAACTAAATACTACACTGAAAAGCAAAGGTTTGTGATTAAATTATGCTAATATATGGGTAAATAACTTGAAATATCAACAGGATTCATGAAAATGACATGCAGTCCCAGAGAGCCTTCTTGCATGAGCCTACAGTATCTTAATTAAATCATTTCATATAGTATACCATGCTGTGTTTAGAAAAGAGGATTTACTGTGAACAAAATAATAGCATTGAGTCTGTTGACCCCAATGTAACAGCTTGGATCCCACTTTAAATAACATGTGTCATAATAGGCTTCCCTGGATAAATATTTATGTCAAACAAATATCACAATAATGACAGCTAGTATAGTGCCTCAATACTAATGAAGTATGGTACATCAACGTTTGTAATGGGGTAAATCATTACCCAAATTCAAAATCTTCTTCTTCTGCCCCTCTATCTCCAGAAAATAGCCATGTAGAATGTATGCTACACCTCCTTGTAATTGGCCTATTTACAATTTAAAATATATACATTTGTATTCCTTTTGAAGTGCACTGGAATCTTTGTTTCAATCAAGTTCATTTAAATTCATTCCAAAAAAAGTAGTTTTTGCATTTGCACAATTCAGCAGTGATTACCACATACAGGAGGCTGTGTGGTCCAGTGGTTAAAGAAAAGGGCTTGTAACCAGGAGGTCCCTGGCTCAAATCCCATCTCAGCCACTGACTCATTGTGTGACCCTGAGCAAGTCACTTAACCTCCTTGTGCTCCGTCTTTCAGGTGAGACGTAGTTGTAAGTGACTCTGCAGCTGATGCATAGTTCACACACCCTAGTCTCTGTAAGTCGCCTTGGATAAAGGCGTCTGCTAAATAAACAAATAATAATACAGTAATATAAAATTCCTTGTAAAGCTATGAGGAATAATGGTTCTCAGTTTTTATTTTATTGACAATTTCCACAAATCACATTGAAATGTAATGCATTTTTTTTCATTACATTGCATTACATACACTTGCAAACATGCAAAGTGTATTTAACAATTTAAACTGCAAGGAAATAAATGATGAAACAATGGTTGTCTTGACTTACACTTGTTGGCAGCCTCAACCAGAAAATGCAAAACAGGTCTACGAAGTGAGTGACAAATCCCCAAAGGGACCATACAGGTAGCAGGTAAAAGACATTACCCAGTGAGAATAGACCTGACAAAAATAAGTTAATATGCTTGAAAATAAATGTTTTTATACACACATCCCCCTGAAGACCCTTGGAAGAGGCTGGAAAATACAATTTGTTTTGTAATGCAAATATAAAATGAAAACTGCATGTCATAAATTAAAAAAGATAGACCAAATGGCTTAAAAGGGGGATAGTTTGATAATATGTATTTTTAAGATGAGTATCTCTCTCATTTAAGAGTTATAAAACTGCCAACTAAGATAACCCTCTGTTTAAAAACAATAGCTGTTTATTAAAAGCCATGATTCCCTGGAGTCCTTTGAGTCATCTGTTGTTTATGCAGAGAAAAAGGTCACTATTTCATTTGGTTACATAATCATTACATAATCATAAAAGTAGATTGAACTTGTCCTTTATGCCACCTATCCCTTATGAAACTCTTCTATGCACAAAGCTTCCAGTCTGCTTTACAACAAGGGGATAGATTTCTGTTTAGGTTTTTGGGAGTTATTTAACTTGTTTATTACAAAAAGTGTGGTGGCTTTGATTCGCTAATGCACATTCTCAGGTTACACAAGTGAACAAAGTTACCCCAGCAACCACCAAGGGACTGATGCAAAATTTACTTATATTAGATTTCCTTAATGGGAATAGCTAGACAGTTGAATATAACACATATGTTAAACATAATCTATATATATATGCTGTATAAGATTGGGTAAGAGAACCTCAAGATGAGACAGGGCCATTTTTACATTCTAACTGTAGTTTAAAGAAGAGCTGGACCTAGCCTACATGTTTTGCTCATATGGATATTATTACAAACCCTGTTACATATCAGTCATATTCTGTTGATTGTTTAAACATTAGTCGACGAAACACCGAGGATGTAAGGTGCCCACTTGAAGACCCCAGAGATGTACCCTACTTAGCTCAATCCAGACGGTTGTCATGCTGATGCGCTGAGGAGACCGCACTATGGTTGATCCCCGGAGCCAGCAACGCAGCCGTTGTGTGTGCTGATGCGCTAGGGAGGCAATAAGCTGATCCCTGGAGCCAGCATTACACTTCAGCCATCAACACCAGACAGAAGGATATCTACATCATCATATGGAAGGAAGCGCAAATGGATGGAGATACATATGGATCACATTAGTTTACTGTGAAGCTACGTCTTAGTTGGTGCTTATCTTGGCGAGAGCCAAGTTCAAATCAGCATGAAGTTTTAACATCTACTCTCATGTAATGGAAATCATGAGATGACACTTCAGCAAAATATGGTGTATGTTTATGAATCACTGATTTTGATTGTCTGAGAGGGTCTTAATGATTTACAATCAAATCAATCAAATATGCAATTTGTTTACCACTTCCATATAACATAGAAATCTTTAATGTGTTTCTTAGTGGATTACAGATCGCAGGCTGGTGAGCCCTCTGTGTTTTATAAAAATCTTCACATTTTGGCAAAATATTCATTTTCACATTTTGACAAGATTCAAAATGTAACATTTTAGTTTTTACCTATTATAATGAAAAATATCAAAGGACTGGTAACACTTCTGAAACATGCTATTCCATTCCAGTTGGACTACTTTCCAATAAAATGTAGAAAAGTGATCACACTTGTCAAGTTTGCCAAATCAGTGTTCCCTGAAGGTAACTTTGCAGGAACTTTCTTCAGACAATTGCTGCTCATTCGGAATGACACTCAGTTGAATTAGGGTCACATTCTAGATATTCTGGTTAGATGTTTTTGAATTGGCAAGAACAGGTGACTTCCTGAATGGCATCACATTCCATTATTTAAAAAGCACCAAACATTTTGAGGCAAAAAGCAGTTTGGCACTTACCAAATAAACAAAAACAAGAAATCATGAGGAAAAAAACCCAACAGCTTTTTTCTCTCCAGGCTAGGACCTGTGGCTGAAGGCTCAAAGGCAGGAGGCACAGTTTTAAAAGTATGAAGGAATTGTCCTGTATACATTGTCTACATTTTCCTACAATCCTAGCTGTATTTTATGGATGTAGCATTCACCAATACCCTTTTAATAACACTGCAAAGGGACTGAGCAAAATGGTGACTAAAATGAATTGACTTTATTAGTGTACCAATAACCTGGCAAAATAATCATTAAATCACAGAAGAAGCGTGCTTGTTTTGCTGCGGAACTCACACATGCTAAGATATTGCATTGATTACTAAAGTGTTCATTAAACATGCATTTTCAATATACAGTCTTTTACAGCAACATCTTTCTTTTTCTTGTACAGTAGTGCATTATCCACCATTTTCAACACCTCTTATTTTGTCTGCAAGGATAATGCATGTTTTTTGTGCTGGTTACTAATTTCTCTGCTTCATGGAAGTGGCATTGATGCATGTGCACTATGGCAACTTCAAATGTATCATTGGATCAGCAGTCCCCAAACAGCACTGAAATACAGTACAGAAGAGCTAATCTGAATGCAAGTTAATACATTTTCCAATATCCTTTACACTCAGCTGTTCCAAATAGGGCGATTTGTTTTATTCAAAATGTTCTTCCCTGAGGGGCAACAAAATAATTTGCACAAACAGGATATTTATATTAAGTAGAAAATTTGTAATATCAAGAATTTTGTGTAATCCTATTCAATTTTTATTTTTTTGCCAAATCGACAATTAATATCGACATTTATTTTAGAAAGGATTTACTGTTTTTTTTTTTATCCTTATTTTTCAATTCAGCCAGAAAATGGGTGAAATCGACCTTTTTATGCCATTGAGAAACATCTCATTTAGCAAAGCCCCTTTATCATATTCAACATGCAACAAAACCATGGTTACCAACATTCTAATTGAAATAACGTTTGGTCACAACAGAGCTATACCTTGCAAAGATAAAGATCCTACACAAATTTAAAAAATGGTCTCAAATAAACCGTAGAAAACACAGCATATAAAAGTGTTTTACACAGTCTTTTAAAGCATAAATTTAAGAGTAAAAATAATATGCACAGAACAAAACATTAGGTAGTTGAACAGAACTAACTTGCACTTATTCTTCAGCACAGCTGGAGTCACCTGCCGCTGAGACATCGGTCAGGGGATTGTGCACAATACTTATTAAGTGTTTTCCTCTTGCGCCCCATTTTCAAATCAAACTAGTAACTGTCACCGTATACCTAGCAAAAGCCTACCTACACCTTTACCCGCTATTTTGAAAAGTAGGCACTTTGAATGACAGGCGCTTGAGCTGGCAAATGAAAGTGCACAGTCGGTACAATCATCTTGATGATTGACAGTCATTTAAATGAATGAGAGCATTCTTGCGCTGCTTCAGTCAATGAGATCTGTCAGAACTGGGTGAAATGACAATGACAGTGAAACTATACTAACAGATCACTGAGATAATTAACAGCGACCCCTAGCCATTCAGAGTGGAGCGGAGACGGGACAGACAGCAAGTATAAAAACTACACAAACTATAGATGATTTCTAAATTGTTATTTTTGGTACGAAAATAAAAACTAGCGAGTGGTTTTACCGACGTTTATCCTATATAAATCTATATAAATATATAAATTTATTTCAGTCAAACTCTCACTTTTGGGGAATTCAACATTTAACAAGCTTTATCGATTAATATCGAAAACTAGCAAGTATATATATATATATATATATATATATATATATATATATATATATATATATATATATATACAGTATATATTACGCTCACTTCTCAAATCGATCCACCAACCTTGATTTATAGATTGAAGTCCAAAAGACATATACAAATATATATATATACACAGTCAACCTCAGTTAACTCAACACCCCACAGGGATGCCATTAACCCAGAGTTAACCCCGGGTGCAATGAGCCATGGCATTAACATGCATATAAGTAACACAATTCTAAACCTAAGGTTCGTGGGGCATTATGGTCACGTGGTAGGGGTGTTGAGGGTGAGAAGCACTACGTAAATTACAAGTTGCGCACGCAGCACTACCATGTGTGAGCTACTCTGTGTGAGCTACTCTGTGTGAGCTACGCTTTGTGAGCTACCCTGTGTGAGCTACGCTGTGTGAACTACCCTGTGTGAGCTACGCTGTGTCAGCTACCCTGTGTCAGCTACCCTGTGTGAGCTAGTTGTGTGAGCTACCCTGTGTGAGCTACGCTTTGTGAGCTGCCCTGTGTGAGCTACTCTGTGTCAGCTACCCTGTGTGAGCTACGCTGTGTCAGCTACCCTGTGTCAGCTACCCTGTGTGAGCTACCCTGTGTGAGCTACACTTTGTGAGCTACCCTGTGTGAGCTACTCTGTGTGAGCTACGCTTTGTGAGCTACCCTGTGTGAGCTACCCTATGTGAGCTCCCTGTGTGAGCTACCCTGTGTGAGCTACGCTGTGTGAACTACCCTGTGTGAGCTACCCTGTGTGAGCTACTCTGTGTGAGCTACCCTGTGTGAGCTACGCTGTGTGAGCTACGCTGTGTGAACTACCCTGTGTGAGCTACCCTGTGTCAGCTACCCTGTGTCAGCTACCCTGTGTGAGCTACCCTGTGTGAGCTACGCTATGTGAGCTTCGCTGTGTGAGCTACGCTGTGTGAGCTACCCTGTGTGAGCTACCCTGTGTGAGCTACCCTGTGTGAACTACCCTGTGTGAGCTACGCTGTGTGAGCTACCCTGTGTGAGCTACCCTGTGTGAGCTACGCTGTGTGAACTACCCTGTGTGAGCTACGCTGTGTGAGCTACCCTGTGTGAACTATGCTGTGTGAGCTATCCTGTGCAAGCCTTCGTTCTGCAGCTATATACTCTTGGCTGTTCTCGTCATGTCTATCCACACACTGTATGTCTAATTCTTTCGGTTCTGGACCTTACTTCCTTTGTACTACTGGTTATGTTGGATTATTTAAAGGGGCAGCAGAACATTTCTGGACACTCCATTCAGTACAACTCGTATAGTTCGATTGAAATAAGAATTAACTACAGCGTTATTTTTACGAAAACAATCCAGCCACAAACTGTGCACAAACTGTTGACTATACTTTTAGGTTTTGGCTTGTACTGTCTAATTTGATGACTTAAATTGCAAAAGTTAACAAATGTACATTATACAGAATTAACTTGGTGAACAAAAACAATAATAAACAACTTACAGTTTCACACAGAAATCAAACACTGTAGATTGTTTCGCATGCAAAGTTTTGCGCGTGCTTTGAAAGTTCTGCTGACAAGCTTGTTATCCTGACTAACCTGAGCTTTGAAGCCAATTGAGCGAGAACTAATTTTTCACTTCTCACTCATTATGAACTGACACTGTAATGAGCTGCACTTGGTAGTTGTGAATGAATGAATGAACGATCCGTTTCCAGTCACAGGTCAGGGGGAAGGGGGAAGGGGGAAGGCAGCAGCAGGGCTGGTAGGTGATGTAATCACACAAGAAGACATAAGCCCGATATACGCTCCTTGCAAAGGAGCCGGCTCTTCTGTACAGCAGTATCGTCGCTATGCTTTAGTGCGAGAGGTCCCGGGTTCGTGCCCGCCCCCCGCCTGTGTGTGGATTGCCTCACCCTGTGTGATAAGAACATAAGAACATAAGAAAGTTTACAAACGAGAGGAGGCCATTCGGCCCATCTTGATCGTTTGGTTGTTAGTAGCTTATTGATCCCAGAATTTCATCAAGCAGCTTCTTGAAGGATCCCAGGGTGTCAGCTTCAACAACATTACTGGGGAGTTGGTTCCAGACCCTCACAATTCTCTGTGTAAAAAAGTGCCTCCTATTTTCTGTTCTGAATGCCCCTTTATCTAATTTCCATTTGTGACCCCTGGTCCTTGTTTCTTTTTTCAGGTCAAAAAAGTCCCCTGGGTCGACATTGTCTATACCTTTTAGGATTTTGAATGCCTGAATCAGATCATGTGCCTGCCTGCGTTAACCGAGATTGCTACAATATATTCCGATACTGAAAAATTTGGCATCGCCCCAGCCTTTATATATAATTTTTCACCTATGCCTAATTTTTCGCTATTGAAATATCGTTCTCCAAAAAAGCTGATACATCGATTAATCAGCGTTATGAAAGGGTAAAAAAATTTATTTAAAAAAAACACAGTAATACATGTGGAGCTGTGGATTAATGTGTTGCATTGCTTGTACAGCTTTAAAAACTATTATGCATATTAAATTGATTTCATCAGTTTATGCATATAGTAATTTAAAAATATGTAACTTTTTTTTTTTTTACCTTATTCGTGTTGATTTATACCAGTTGGTGGTCAAAGCAAAATCTCCTCAAAAAGTTGTTTAAATCCACAACAAGTCAGAGTAACAACCAATCAAGAGAAGAGAAAAAAAACAATTTTAAATTTATCACTGTCCACAGCAGTTTAGTAACAAGAGTGTTGACCATGGCTTATATTTGAATTGTGTTAAGGAACATGATAGTGTCCACATTTTGTTTTAATTTAAGCGATGACTGGCACTTGCTTACAATCTGCCCAGCATTACTCAATACCTGCTCACTAGGGACTGACGTTTCCGGGAATGCTTAATACTTCTGACCAAAGATACAACTTTTGGAACGATCTTGGGTGTTTTTCTTAATGTCAAGTAGTTGAGTAATGTGTGGGCGTAATTCAGATGAATACATGCAGATTTTGTTTGAAGCTTTGTAGGGTGCCATCTCAGTAAATGGTCACGCAGATTAGTTGTGTTACCGGAGGATCCCAAACATTAATTTCTTTAC
Organism: Acipenser oxyrinchus oxyrinchus; assembly: GCA_030684275.1. NCBI lineage: Eukaryota > Metazoa > Chordata > Actinopteri > Acipenseriformes > Acipenseridae > Acipenser > Acipenser oxyrinchus. The sequence continues at coordinate 60,255,585 of CM060252.1, forward strand.
TTGACTTTCTTGCCGTCTTACTTTAGAAAATAATTGCCAAACATCAGAAGACTACTTTGAAGACTCCTGCACAGATCCAATCCAATCAGTAAACACTCACAGTCGGTGGGGCAGGGGGGAGAAGGTGAGCTCAATCGCATGCAGATTCAGTGAGTCAGACCTGAGGGGAGCAGAGAAACTCAGCCATATATATATATATATATATATATATATATATATATATATATATATATATATATATATATAGTATATATATATATATAACATTCAGATTCAACATTTGACTGCAAAGTGGCACTGTCTGCTATGCAAAAATCTGTCCCTTCCTGAATTACTGAATGCTGGAACATATAAGTAATTATTTCTTATTATTCCAGCAACAATGAAAGGCAGGCACAGCAAGGAGAAGCTATCAGCAGATCCTCATTATAAGATGATTGAGTTTTAAGAATGCTCTATTGCTATAACAATGTACTTTTGAAGTGTGGTTCTTTCATAACCAACCATTTGAGACAATCCTCAGGAATACTGAGGCATTCAAAATGTAGCGCTTTAATACCATTGGAAAATTACCCGATTGTATTTATTTTTTAAATGGAACCCTGGCAATTTGTACAACTAAGAAAAAGGTTTAAAAAATCACCTAGTTCAGTCAGAGCATGCTGTACAAAGGGACTGAACCACAGAGAACATTCTGTTTGCAGGAATGCTGACGAGAGAGTTTATATATGGTTATCAGTACTCCATGCTGTTCCTAACAGCAGTGCTCGATCAGGCCATCTTAACGCACAGGGGAATTGGCACACAGGGAAATGCAAATAGCTTAAATTCTCCTCTGTGGCACTGCTGGATGTTACACATCTCCTGTTAGCACAGCAGACCTAATGCTTTCAGGATGTAGTCAATATGGCACTGGAAATAGAGAAGTATAGCTTTTTTTGTAATTTAATTACTGTAATATTCACAAGCCTTTCATGCCTTTCACACCCTAAATTCAAATTGCAATTCAAATTTGAACTTTGATCCAAGTTGACATTAATACACATCACAAAACCACCATATAATTCCCTAGAATGTGCAATGGCAGAACTATGAGGGAAAGCTCTTATGGCCCTTAGGCAGGGTAAAGGGATTTCCACATTGGTGAAGTTCGGCCTCCCAGCGGGTGGAGACGCTGTGCTCACTAGCTTCCAGTTTCTCTCCAAGATGGAACGGACCTTAAGTCTATAGTCAGGTAATGGCAGCCATCATGGTAGAGGAAAACCATGCTTCAAACCACCTAATACGGTCAGGAGTTATGTCACAGTGTGACCAAATCGTTGTCGTTTTTTCTCTTTATGATTCCTTGAGCACTTTCTTTGCATGAGTTTATAGTAATTATGTATTTAATAATTTTCATGTTTGAATTTAAGTATTTTTGGATTGAGCATGTTTTTGTGAAATGTTTTTATGCACTAATTTATTGTTTTTTTTTTCTTTTTAATTTTCACGAGGAAATAGGTACGGTTGAAATATTTAACCCAGCTGTATTCCATCTGAATGAAGGAGAGCAATCCAGTAATTGATGAATTAGATGTGAGAGGGACTTGCATTTAAAGAAGGAACAGGTTGGTCAGAGAACCAGAGGAGGAAAGGGGGGGGGGAGACAGGCGCAGCAAATAGGTCAGTTAGAGATAGAGAGAGAAATCAGTCAAGGGGCCAGCCAGGGCAAAGTGAATAGAGACACAGAGCTAGACGAATTCGAGAGGAGTACAAGTAAGAACTGAAGCGAAACGAGTCAACAAGAACGAACACAAGCAGGGAAGTACGAACACAAGCAGGGAAGTACGAACACAAGCAGGGAAGTACGAACACAAGCAGGGAAGTACGAACACAAGCAGGAAGTACGAACACAAGCAGGGAAGTACGAACACAAGCAGGGAAGTACGGATGCAAAAGACCCAGAGAGAATACAGGTGCAGCAAAGAGGGCAGAAACGTGCAGGACATTGATGAGGCAAGCAAAACGATGTTGATCAAAAAAAAATGAAAGCTGAAACTACTGTGATATGCTTCCAGATTACCACAGAACACAGAAAGAGTGGCATTTTTTTCTGAACCCGCACAGTCCAGCACGCATTGCAGAGTTAAGTAACCGTAATAACCTTGTTTTTAGTTTATATCATTGAACTATTATTACTGATTACTATGGCATTTTAAGCATATTCTTGGAACTGATCACATGTTTGGTTTGTCTTTTGTAAATTCTTGTTTTAGTTGCTTTGGGAATAAAGTGGAGAACAATTAAAGGACTGGCTGGACTTGGACTCGTGAACCGAACACCAGATTGAAATCCATGGATATGGGGCTCCCGAGTGGTGCATCCAGTAAGCGCGCTCTGTGTGGAGTGCAGGATGCGCTCTGTAGCCTGGACGTCGCCGGTTCGAGTCCAGGCTATTCCAAAGCCAACCATGGATGGGAGCTCCCAGGGTGCGGCTCGCAATTGACCGAGTGTCACCCGGGGGGGAGGGTTAGGTCGTCCAGGGTGTCCTCGGCTCACCGCGCACCAGCGACCCCTGTAGTTTGGCCGGGCGCCTGTGGGCTTGCCTGTAAGCTGCCCGAGAGCTGCGTTGTCATCCGACGCTGTAGCTCCTGGGTAGCTGCATGATGAGTCCGCAGTGTGGAAAAAAAGCGGTCGGCTGACGGTACACGCTTCGGAGGACAGTGTGTGTTCGTCTTCGCCTTCCTGAGTCAGCGCAGGGGTGGTAGCAGTGAGCTGCGCTTAAAAAATAATTGGCCATTCTAAATTGGGAGAAAATAATAAAAATAACTGGCAACAAAATTTATAGAAAAAGAAATCCATGGATTATTGTGACCAGAGCCATTGCTAAATATTTTGCTATTATTTTGCTCCCTTGTTTAATAGTGGGGTTTACTGATTGTGTATTAGAGCTGAGGGATAGAGGGTTTTGCTTGCTGCAGCTCATGTGGGTGGTTTGTAATTGGTTTTTGCATAAATAGTTGACTGCTTATGAGTTTATGCCCAAATTGGGAGAACATAAAAAGCCCCAGGATAAAAAGTAAGTGCAAAAAAGTAATGCAAGTGCAGAAATGTACAGTACAGGTAGGCTACATTATTGCAAATTGTTTCCAGCGAAGAACTCTGTGATACGCACCTGGACGATCTTTTTTGCAAGTATGGATGGCAAACTTTCAGTGTTTTCCAAAAAATCCCAATTTGGCTCTATATCCGGATGCTGCTCTATAGCATGCCACAGTGTTACAAGTGCAGCACGCACGCTTATGTCGTCGGTTCAGGCAGAGCGTCCTGGTCGCCAAGGTAACACAGCTGAGAATTCTTCCTCTGACATCCCCTCTGGTGTTGTTTCAGTTTTGGTTGTATTTTCGTCAGCACTCCTCCTCAACTACAGAAATCCCAGCTTTTTTGAAGCAACGTTGCATTGGGTTTGCTGACTGACTGAGTTCCAAGCATGTTTTAGCAAGTGCACAGCATCTAACAGAGACATTTTATTTACACTGAATTTTTGTGCTGATGCTTATTGCTTTTCTCCTTCTCTTTCCAGCCATGCTTGCTTGCTGTTGCAGTCAGTGCTGTTTTTTCAAACTGTAAACCCGACACTGCGTACAGGGATTAAATAGCCATGGTACAGTACAGGGGTAATCGCTAAGTAACAAGATCCAAACAGGTGATTTCACTCCAGTAAAGTGCTGCCTTTTGTATTGAAATCTAGTGAATGGAAAGGTATGAGGTGAAAACAGCTGACTGGTGGATTAGTAAGCGATTACTACAGTAATAAGCAGTGTGTTTGTTATTTAAATCTATGTGACTGGCACATAATGAAATCAAAACAGCTGAGTTTGCCCGAAATATACGGCGTGCTTAACATAGGTATAAACCATGGATGTCTTCCGGGTTCTCCGGGGTGCCTGGTCCTGGCTCATTTGGGTGGCCAACACCTCTCCCTGATATTGGGAGGGGCAGATAGCCACTGTGTGCCTGAACTCACTGCAACCAGGGCACCACTTGTCCATGAAGTAGCCCGGGCAGACATCCGGCGGTAGTGGCGTTGCACTGTACTTGCAGACGGCCAAACACCACTCTTGTCTTCCACTTGTTGCTGCTGTTGCTGCTTCTGCTGCTGCTTCCTTCCCATTCTTTCCAAAAAAAAAGTACTTCTCAAAAATAAAAAATAAAAAAATGCACCTGCAGCACTACTCCCGCTTCTGCGCTGACATTTATTCAAAAAAGTAACAAAAATAATAAATAAACTTCTCAAAAACAAAATAAAAGGCACAAGGGCCAAAGTAAAGGTCTCCAGAAAATATAAATGAGAAATAAACATAACGAGAATAAGTAGCATTTGTTTTCCTTGTTGCTCTCGCTCTCTCTCTCTCTCTCACACACACACACACACACACACACACACACACACACTCCATCCGGACAAAGGATTTCTCCTGGCTTTTATAGTCGGTGGCTAGAGCCCATTTAATCAACAATTAACAATTACCTAATTAAAGCTCCAGCCACATTCTCACACATATTTCTGGCAGGGAGGAATTTAACCCCCTCTCTGCCGATCCAAAACAAACAATTGCAAATAATAGTAGAAACAAATATATACTGTATATATATATTTATATATATATATATATATATATATATATATATATATATATATATATATATACCCCATCCCAGCTGTGTTTCAAGAACCCCTAACAACCCCACCCCCTTAATTATTGATTTTCTTTACCCTTTTTTCCAATCCTTATTGTTCCGAGCCATATCCAAACAGTATGTGTTTATGCAGTGTATGTTGTATGCACACCCGGTGGGTGAACAAGCAGAGAGTGAACTGTGCTTTATAATAGAAAATGTGAGATCTATGAAGTGATGGCAATATTGTACTTACATAAGATTTAATGACATTTGTTTGTTAGCTCTCTGAAGTTCCAATTGAGTAAGATTTAAAACAGGAATAACACTTTGTATCTTTCAGCTGAGTGCTGAACCTGGACTCCGTTGAGATTAATCCAGGTTCAGCACACAGCTAAATCAGACTAAATCAATATATTTTAACAACTGCTTTTACTACAACGGGACATAATTGTGTGTTCACAGAGTTCTAGAATCTTCTTTGGCCCAGAGCCAAGTTAGTTGCTACTGCAGGTGTACAGAGAGAGAATTTCCACCAATCATAAGCTCAGCTTGCAGAACTGAGGGGCCCCAATTGCAAAGAAAAAAGGGATCGACATTTTGCAGAACAAGTGATGGGAGGTGGGGCAGATCAAGCATGCTTGGGATTGGTAGGTGATGTGCTGGGGGTGTGGATTGGATGAGGGCATATAAGGGAGTGAGGGTATTGGCGTGTGGGAGATCAAGGATTCGAGCGCTAGGGGTTACTGTGTTCAGTTTGACTGCACTTAGTTTGGCGTAGCACATGGACTACAGTATGCTTTACGTTTGTTTCTATAGTCTGTGTAACACTATGTTGGTCGTCTGTCACTGTACCACTCGCTTGAAAGCAGCACGCTTTACTTGCTGAGTATAGAATATCTGCATGCAATAAACCGTTGAATTTGAGAACCTGCAATATCTGCAATATCTGTGTGAGCCTGCTTCATTTCACACCCGTCACTACAATATTTATTTGTGAAAAAAGACAGGAATACATACTGTTTATTGTATTTCTTTAATAAAATGACTTTGTACAAACCCATCCTAGGCATATAATGAAAGACAAATGTCTCCCACAGTCATTCTGCACTGGTCGTAACTAGATACTATTTGTGGTACCAAGGCACAGATTTCTCATTAACATCATTTGATGAGATGATTATCTATTCAGGGATAAAAATATAAGTACAGTACCTCAGACTAATCTCAAACTGGGAACAAATGTCCCAAACCCAGTAATTAAGAAGCATGCTGTGAAAAGCATAATACTACCATTTACAGAATGTTATTAAAGAAAAAAATAAAACAGTAGTAATTGTCATTTTAACCGTGTACAAAAAACAACAGTAACAATGAGATTATATTTATTTCTGGAACAAAACATATACTTTTCATAGACATCTTTTCACAGTGTGTATTTTTATCTATAATTATTTGACAGTATAAAGTTAATTAGAATAATAAAGTAAGTAATTAATAAGACAGAAAGTAGCAATTTAAAGAATGCAATCCTCATGGCACACTAAGATGATGATTGTTCAATCAAAAAGTGACATAACATTTGCCATTGCAGACTGACATGTCATTCTATAACCTGAGATACTTTTCTTTCCACAGTTTCCTAGTACATTGGATGAGGTGACAGTGAGGTAGTAGTGTTTTAGCCAGCACAGTTTTAAATTTAGCTAAACCATCATCAGGAACTTGTTTATCGTCAATGTATTGTCATTTTCAGTCATATACTCACTCTTACTATATCTCTTTGTGAAATACTACATTTCAACCAATATTTAGAGTGAGACACCACTATAAGCCTTGCTTGCATCGCAAAACAAATTAAGTTGAGCAGTATATTAGAAGTAATATACTTTTGGAAGACACAGTGTTACACTGGTTATTGGTGTTACCAGTACTCCTGTTATCCACTGGAAGAGTGCTAAGGTAGTCTCAGATTAGGGCCCACCAGGGACTGAAATCAGCCATGAATGTAATTAACACTACTTAGGGCAAAATATCATTAAATGAATTACTAAATATTCTAAACAGGTGTGCTGTCACGGGGAAAAGGCTCCAGAATTTAAATAATTACCATTATTAAAAAAATATGTGTTATTTGATTTTATTACCCTAACCCCAGCCTCAGTCCTGACCTTAATATAATCATTATAAACAGTTATTACTGTGTAACCGAGAAAAAAACACAGTTAATTAGCTAATTACCTTGGTATGAAATTATCCACTCATGTTGCAAAGAAACAAACACGTTAGCAATCGTGCTACCCATCCCCACTAGAGCCCAGGCCACTCCACCTTGGTTATGTTCATATCCCCTGTTGCAACTTCAAACCAGCTATATAAAAAAGTGGCCTGGGTTGTCCCATCCCCCTTATTAAGTTGTGTTGAAAATGCCCCTATTAAATATCCAAGTGAAAATAAATTTAATTTAAACGCAAAAAGAAAATATGAAACAGGTGTGATTACATAAAGTGTGATTATAGCTTTGTATTTAACCATACAAAATGAAATAATATCTGCATTATGCCTTATCATTACAGCATAGTGGAAAATCAATCCCAGTGTGCCAATAGCTTACCAAACATATCCCGTCAAAACCTCAGCTTTCAAATCCAACGACAAGCCATTCAATTCAGGAGACCATTTCCTGTTGTATTATAATGAAGTGTGACATTTTGAGGCTCAGTTTAAAGATCATCTACCTGTAAAATATTAACCAATGGTTCAGTAAACCATGCAGATCTCTCCACCTATAAACCAAAAATTCATTTATCTTTAAAGTTCTGATAATTGTTCAGTGCTGGCATTACTATTATGCAGTGAATGAAGGTCAGACCATTTTTATTCAGAAACCCCTGGGGAGGTATCTCCTCTGCCTCCAATTATCATATAATAAAAAAACAATGACGCTCTAATAAATCATGAAGCCACTGAAATTTTGAAACAATAACCATGCACCCCACCTTTGTTAAAAATGAAATAAATAATTAATAATGCTGTCTTTATAAAGATGGAAATGCAATATGAGGTAATGTCTTTCAAACTGTTGAGGAGAAATCAATGATCTAAGGTTTGAATTTATGACCAATGAATAAAAAAGGCTAATGGTGGGGAACAAAAACACTAATAATAAAATCTGTGTTTTTGACAGAGAAAAAAAAGGCGATTGATGCGAACACCTTCCAAACTCAATCATTAACTCAGAGGTAAAAGAGGAAAACAGGTCGAGGAGATAAATATTTTAGCTAATGCTTTCTTCATTGTAATATCTAATGTCACTGTTTATGAACAAGATATATTGATCTTTGCCTTTTCAAAAGGTTATTATAGGCATTCGTTACTAAGTAATTATAGTAATGCTTTTTACTGAAATTATAATTATGATATATTAAGGATAGGTACAAAAAGATATACCGGTAGCTCATTATCATGAAGTTACTGGCCAGCAAAGCAAAACATTTAAGCAGGTGTGTGGAAAGTGAGCATTCACAGGATCATGAGTACATAATAAAAGCCCTGTTCATGACTACAGTAAAATAGGATATTTCACTGTCACCAATATGGATGTATTTGCCTGAAAAACTGGCTTCCTTAATTACTGTAAAAACTGCCAAAAATAAAGCACTTGGTTGAAGATTAGAAGAAAGCTTATACCATTATCTACACTACTTAGATTTCCTTGGCGTTTTTTTTTTTTTTTTTTTTTTTTAATTATTGCTTCTAGTTTCTTTACCCGACATAACTAGACTTAACAGGTTGAGGATGGAGATACTACTGTATATGGGCAGCTCTTTCCCAATTGTCATCCCTGATGTATTTTTAGTAATAGTGACTCCAATCTACTGGATCTTACTGAAAGTGTACAGTATATAAATACACATTTCTGTATGCTTCAAAATGATTTTCAGGTTTTGATTTAAAAAAAATAACAAAGGTGACCAATGTTTCATGCTAAAATGGTAAAAGAAGATACTAAAAATATCATTTTGTGATCCTTAGTGGAAGAACAAAATACTGTTCTGGTTTTGATTCCTCACCCCACCCCCACTACTAACGCAGTCAGTTCTGGAAATCTCACTTCATAAGATGAAGAGAAAATCTGTAAATCATTACATATGACTGGCTCAGGGCAGTTTGGTTTGAAGAACAAACAATCTGCACATAACATGCACAGGCTGCCAAAAGCAATTCACTTAAACATAGTTCATTATCAGCTTTTTTGTGTTTCCATAACAGCACTTTGGATTTTATATCATATCATTTTATAGAATGGGTTTATAAAAAAAAATGCAGATTTGCCCGCTTAAAGGGCTTATAGACAAATACATAATTCCACTAATCTTACATGCCATGCACTTCCATTTGCTATGTACTGTATGTCATTTTACTATAATTTTAATATTTCAAAATGCTTGTTATTTGGCATCGCAACCATGAACTAGTGTCACATCAACTTGCATCAAGCTGCTAATAATGTCAGCATTAAACTTGTTGTTATGATTTTCTGAGAATCACCCCCACCCTTGCATGAAGTGTAAACCCAAGTGAACATAGTTTAGAATATTTACAGAATGCAGATCCTGTAGCAGTTTCAAAGAGCTAATGTAATAAATGTTGTTAACTGTGTGGTTTAATGGCCCGCTTGTGTTCTTGCCCATAAGATACACAGTTTTGCGACTTGAAAAATGAAGTTTTGTTTGTCTTTTGCATTACCCAGTTGCTGTCTGAAGATTCAGGGAAAAATAATAATAAAAAAAAAAAATTACAGGCTTCCATGTAATTTTAAAGTAATTACTCTTAAAATGTCGATCTGCTACTTGAAAGATTAAGAAACATTAATGAAATGCCATTTACTAACTGGCAGTGTTATGTGCTGTACTATCACTACTGTGACCCCTGTCTGTGGAAGGTTAACAGCTTTTTAACCACACCTGCAGACGAGCCTCTTTTGCATAGGGGTTAAGACGCTAGCATACTGTATGCGTGGTTACAGGATCTTGAAAAGCCTCTGTCCTGTTACATGACGAAGGTTAGGCATATCTGTTTGAATCTGTATTATTATTTTTTTAAATAAATTTAGTCATTGCCAATTATTTTTTATTATTTTCTCCCAATTTGGAATGCCAAATTATTTTTAGGCTCAGCTCACCGCTACCGATCCTGCGCTGACTCGGGTGGGCGAAGACGAACACACGCTGTCCTCCGAAGCGTGTGCCGTCAGCCGACTGCTTTTTTTCACACTGCGGACTCACCATGCAGCCACCCAAGGGCTACAGCGTCGGAGGACAACGCAGCTCTCGGGCAGCTTACAGGCAAGCCCGCAGGCGCCCGGCCAGACTACAGGGGTCGCTGGTGCGCAGTGAGCCGAGGACACCCTGGCCGACCTAGCCCTCCTTCACCCTGGGCGGCGTTCGGCCAATTGAACGCTGCCCCCTTGATGGTCGGCAAAGGAATAGCACACAGGAATAGGGCACATCCTGCACTCCATACGGAGCGCCTTTACTGGATGCGCCACTCGGGAGCCCCTCTGAATCTGTATTGTATCCTAAACACATGACATTAGTGCTGAAAGGAATCGAATTGAAATATCTGTCAAATTGTACTGTATATCTTATGCTGTCGGTGAATGAATTATGGAGGAATAACATTACATTGCAAGCTTATCTCTTGGGGCAAAATTAATGTTATGGTATTACAATGTGTTTTTCTCTAAGGCAGACAGAAGTGGATTTAATATGTTTATGAGAAGGATCAGGGAGGTGCTTATTTTTTTTGAGCTATGAGGTAGCATGTTTTTACCAAGCATGTGGAACTGGGTGTCATTTTCTAGTGCAGCTAGGTTTGGAAATTTGACACCAAGTGTAAATGTCTAGCAGTCAGGCAGGTTTTCATTCACACTCCCTAAACAACCCACCCCCTTTGGCTCGTATGAACATGTGAAAACAGGCCAGTTCTGCATAATGCCTTACAAGGTCTCAATTGAGTGCAGGGAAGGGAAAGGGAAGCAGCAGAAACATTGGATGCAACAGAACTGCCCCGAGTTAATATGTTAGGAATTTATCAGGGCTGGATGCAAGGACAGGAATTCATAGTAGAACTGCTGTCAGCTGCAATTTTCTCCCCTACTAGTTTATACTCGCTGATAAGTTGCTAGATTCCTGAATTTAATATCTGAGTGCCTTGGAATCCTCTATTGGGTGTATGGCTGGACTCAGGATCACAAGTGAACTACATACTGTATAAACACACTTATAAATATGATTTGGAACAATGGGCAATATGTATATAAGAAACCACACAGGCTATAGTATCTCAAGCAGAGCACTGGCTGGATTCAACTGGATTAAATCTCCTCTGAAAAGTGTTAAATAGCAGAAGTGTTGAGAATCAATTTAATTTTAATTGGCTGACAACCTGCGGAGTGCAGCACATAAAACCACTCTCTCAACCACTCTCTCACTTATGTAGTGAGAGAGTGCCATTAGGTCAAGTTTGCCCGGTGAGCAATGCTGTTGCTGTGTATCAGTTCTTAGCTGTATTAGTTCTGTAAATAGATAGAGGGATTCAGTTTGCTGTGGTGTCTACCTGTTGTCGTTAACCAGCAAAATAGCAACACCATTATTTTATTAGAGAAAAACTTTTTTTCCATTGTTCAAATGCCCACACAGAGCTATCAGTGATCTGGTTCCTACTGCTATAAATGATAGGATGCACAATGCAACAATTATATAGGCAGGCACATTAAACTGGGCAGGGGTTAGGGGAAGAACTGTAAAAATGTTAGTCTCCATGAAAGAGTTTGACAAGTGATAGTGGGAGGTCACTGATTGTCAGTGGAAATATATTACACCCAAGAGCCCTTCTTTCAAAATCGGACTTGTGGTAACAAATGTCATTATTTTTTAGACTAATAAAAGAACAATTGAAGCTTACCTTAAAACATAATTCTCCTGTGGGAAATGCCCCGTGCCCCCTCTCAGGATTACCTCATGCAGTAGATTATAATGTGTTTTTAACAGCATGACTTCATCACATGCCTGGGGTAATCTGACACTAAAGAGATAGTTATCACTCATCCTAAACTGTAGAAGCAAACGATGTACTGAAATTACGCCATTTAGGAAAATATAGATATAAGCAAGTCATGTCAAATTTCTTTTTGGCACCCGAACCTATTTAAAAGGTTTGAACTATTTACTTAAATCAAAAAGTACTTAAGAAACTATCAATAACATATCAATTACTATCTAAATCCTGGTAAAATTGCAAAAGCTGGCATGACACCACTAGCAGAAAACATAATAATAAAGGTAGTAATCTTAGCTAAAGAACTCAGTGTGCATTTGGTACAGTGTAAAATCTGGTGGTTGACAGAAGAGTTAGCAGGTCATTGTATAGAGGAACAGCCTGGTAGCTTTTATAAAAGCTGCAGAGCAGAAAGCAAGCACAAAGATGTGATTGCTAGTCTGACAGAGCACATAGACCAGCAGTGGGCAATCAAGGAGTTAGATCAGTTTATAGACTCCAAGGTGAAGTTGCATGTGACCCCACTAGATACACAGAGGGAGGCGGGTGGACCAGACAGGGAGTGTACAGTAGTTAGAGGGAAAAGGGAAAGAGGGATTAAGGTAGAAAAGAGTTCAGCTGCATGCAGGTGAAGAGTAGAGGAGAGTCACAAGAACAGGAGTCAGATAGAGCATGGGAATAATGAACAATCAATTAGCACCCAGCCACCTGACATTAAAGGAGGCCTCAGCACCTCAGTAGGGAGAGGTAGCTGAGGAAGCAAGGGTGATTTTTCTTTGTGTGCTGGGTTTTTGTTAATTTTGCAGTCCAGTGAAGGCAAAGCTCAGCTTGGAAGCCTTATTTTTGTAAGTTTTGCTTTATGTTTATTGTTTGTGTTTTAAAAAATCTTTTGTTTGGCCCTTGTGCCTGTTTATTTTGTGTTTTCTATTTAATAAAAGTCTACTATTTGAACTGCAGTCTGTCTCTGGGCCTCATCCCTTGCGCCATCCTGTCACAGGCATGTAGACAGGAAGTTTTGTAGAAGGGCCCCAGTAAACAGGAGTGCTATCTGTCTCCTTGGTGTCAGAGTTGAAGATGTGATCGAGAGAGTAGATTGGGTCACAAACAGGGCAGGTACAGAACCAACAGTGATTGTCCATGTTGGAACAAATAACGTAGATGTGAGGGGTCAGAGGTGAACTCGCTGCCAGGTTTAATGAGAGAAGGAGCCAAGTAACCTTCTCCTGGGTGCTTCCAGTTCTGAGAGCAGAGAAGGAGAGGCTTAGCAGAATAATTGGCAAGATAATAAATGCAGAAGGGAGAGTTTGGGGTTTATAGATAACAGAGCACCTTTTGGGGGAAAAGCGAGCTTTACAAGAAGGATAGCTTGCACCTTAATGATAAGGGAGCAGATATTCTGGAGTATAGAAATAACCCTAAGGAAGATCAGAAAGGATTTAAACTAGGCAAGGGTATGTTACAGACCCCCAGGTCAGAATAGAATTGATAGCAAATTATTATATAAAACAATCAGAAATGTATGTAGGGGCAAGAATTCACAAAAAAACAGGACATGCTGTGTAATATAGAAGTAGCAGAGCCACTGGGGTCAAGTGATCATAACATGGATACATTCAAAATTACCTGCGATTTCAGGCAAAAGGCTGCATAAACTAGTGTATAATTTCAGAAAGGCTAACGCTGAAAGGATGAGACAGGGAACTGAGAGAAATAGACTGGACAGGGAAATTGGAGGATATGACAGTTGAAGTTCAATGGAACAGATATCAAGTTATAATGCAAGACATGCAGCACAAGTATATAACTAAAATGAAAAAGTCCAGGTTTTATAAGCAGTCACCAAGATGGTTAAACAGACCAATAAAAAATAAACTTAGAAAAATAAGACAGCTATATATGACTTGCAGGAAAGATGGAAGAGCAGAAAATTGGGAAGAATGTAGGAATATGCTTAAATGTATACATGGATGTTTGGAAGGCCAAAAGTGATCTAGAAAGAAATATTGCCAGTGATACTAAACAAAATCACTGCAGTCCATGCTTTCAAAGTTAGTACATATAAACATAAACAAAACAAAATCTAATTTATTTAACATTTAAATTAAAACAAAACCTTCTTCTCTATTTCCACATATTATTAAGGAACATTATCTTCTTTTAACACAGTTTAAATCTTTATGGTCTCCTACACCTCTGTTTAATGTCTCTCTCTAAACGTACTGTCCAGCAGGGAAACTGAACTACGTCAGGGCAAATCCTTCCAAGTTTCTGCTGAACTGGCCTCCTGTAAATTGGCCTTGTCAACAGTAAACAAGTCCGCAAAATGTGATTATTATTATTGTTATATAGAAAATATAAAATAAGTTACATATAAATGTCTTAAGTATACAAAAAACGATTGGTATTTACATAATGTGCATCCTAAAATATTGTCTTGAGAAAGAATATTGTATAATATTGACTACAATAAAATACATATCTTAGATCTATCTATTAGACTATTATAAAATAAAATAAATACTAAACGGTCACCATGACAATCCAACATATTCGATTCTAAGGTAAAAATGAACTATGTTTGTATTATATATTTTCCCTATCTTGATAATGCTCTGTCTACTTTCTCGCCTTCCTCTCCCTCCATGCTTTAAAACTCTGTGCCCAATCCTGTAGGCTCACAGCCTCATTTTGTTCTAATCACAGCAGTCTCTCAGTTGAAACCACACCCATATCACTCCCCCAGCTTAATTGGGGCCTTCTTCAGGAATACGGGTAGGAACAAAAAATACGCCTCCCCGAGAGCACTAGAACAGACATCTTGAAAAGACCTTTGAGACAGACTTTAAATTTATAAATGTAAAAAGTTGACAGGATGTTAACAATGAAACGAAAAATTACAGGTAGGTCATTTAAATAGTTGTAGCAACACGTGGGGATGTAGAACGCTATATTTTTCGCAACCCCACTACTTTTTAATAATAGGAAATTAAAAGGAGGTTATTAAAAATAAATATACGACACAAACAAGGCATTACAGTAGTCAATTTTCGATGAAATGAAGGATATGTATCAGTTTCTCCACATTAAACATTGACAAAGATTATATAAGGCGAGCAATATTTCATATTGAAACAAAGATACTCTACAGATATTTGTAACGTGGGCCTGTGATAAAGAGAGAAAGGATCGATGCTGTAAATCTCCCTCCCGATTAGAAAGGGCGCTGTGTAAGGGGGAAGGTAAGCTGCCTCCTAGATCTACCGCCTCGGTGGTAGGTGGAAACCGGAAGGTGACCATATTAGGAGGGGCGCGTAGCTGCAAGTACTCAGGACGATTCCATTGCAGTCAGCTGCGGGCAGCCCTCTATGGGAGAAACCATGGCAACGCGGTGACTGCAGGGAGGAGTTTGCTGGGTACAAAGGGGAAGCAGCTACGCCAAAACCTCCCTTGCGCTGAGAAAGTGAGAACGACCAGTCGGAGCTAGTGTTTTGTTTGCCTTTGTGTTACGTGTCTGTTTGTGTTTTACTAGAGGAGCAGGAGGACGGGAGGCTGTAGCCGGAGAGCCAGTGTTAACCCCAGAGCACGCCCCTCACCACACAGCACAACACCAGACAGCGCACGCACCACGATCCCCGGAGGAAAAGAGCACAGTTTTCGTACACGGAGGATTGTGGCTATCGGCGTGTCTTTTGTTTACTTTTTGACTTTTTGTTATTTTGCCCCAATACCATCGATTGGTAGCGGGCTTATTATTATTTCATTTTTGGATTACTTTTGAACTTTCTGTTGTATTGTAATAAATATTGTTGTTATTGGGAAACAGCAGCCTGGACATTATACTCTTTTGCACTGCACCAGTCGTCCTTGCTACAGTTGGTGATCAGAAGTGGGATCAGGGATGGACGCCGCATTGGGAGCAATACTGGAAGCGCAGGAGAGAAGACATCAAGAGGGAATGGCGACCATGATGGAGCCGGATGCATTCCATGTTCCTGGAGGCCAATCGAGGGGGGACCGGCGACCGAACCAACGCCACCTGTTCCCAGGATAAAGGTGGTGAAGATGTCGCTGGAGGATGATCCCGAGGCCTACTTAGTAGCTTTTGAAAGGCAGGCTACGGCAGCACAGTGGCCTCGGGATTGGTGGGCTACCCAGTTGGGCCCCAATTTGATCGGGAGGCCCAGGCAGCCTACCAAGCCTTAACAAATGAAGACGCCCTTGATTATGATCATGTGAGGCAGGCCATTCTTCAGCGACTGGATATCACTGAAGAGACCCACCGTCGCCGGTTCCGGGAATACCAGCGACCCTCAGGACTGCGACCCGCGTGGTGGCGCAACAACTGGTGGACCACGTGACCAGGTGGCTCTGCCCCGCACCAATAGTGCGGAGAAAGTAACTGAGCTCATCGCCATTGAGCAGTTTGTGAAGGTGCTGGGGCCGGACACCGGACCTGGGTCAGTTGCCACCGCCCCACCACGCTGGATGCAGCAGTTCGATTGGCGAAGGGTTCGAGGATGCCCTCCCTTCCGCCTCCAGTGGTCACCCTATCTGCTCCTGCCTCCAGTAGACCGCGAGCGGCAACACCACCACCACCACCACCCCGTGTCACCCCCACTACCCACGGTCCAGCACTGCAACGTCACCCCATGGGCGGCCTCCCTCCAACACAGTGGAGAGCGAGGGCGACCCCAGCGGGTAAGAGCAGAGTACCCTCCCCGCTGCCAAACCGCAACGGGACACGCAGGCTCCGTGGGCACCCTTTCGCCCCACATGTTACCGGGTGCCAGGAGGTCGGTCACCTGGCGCGAATTGTCCAGCGGCCATGGAGTGTGGGGTGACCTCCCATTACGCCCTGACAGCACCAGGTAAGTCCAGGGTAATGATTGGGAGGGGCCTTGTGTTGTTAATGTACGGGTTGGTGAGGTGAGCACCCACGCATTAGTGGACTCAGGATGTGGGCAGACTTTAATTAGACGAGCTCTATTAAAGGGGGTACCTTGGTGGTCACGAGGGGTCGTGGTCATTTCCTGTATTCATGGGGATAACAAGGACTACCCCTTACCAAATTAGATTTGACAGTTGGATGTCATGCCCGCCGCGCATCGTGGCCGTGGCAGAGAAGCTGCCATATCCAGTTATTTTAGGTCGGACTGGCCGCATTTTGACAGCATGATTAATAAAACGGTAAAGCCAGTCTCCGGTAAGACCATGGGAGCAGCGGGGAAACTATTGGTAATATCTTTCCGCTGCACACTGATTTGTTCCACTCTCGATTTCGCCCAAAAACAAAAAAGAGCGAAGGGTTGAAAATGGGAAGGAACATTAATGAAACAAGGCTGGGGTTTGGTGGGGAAGCCTCAGGATCAGTCAAATGTAGGGGAAAGGGGTTGGGACCCAGTGTGACCTGCGGGGCAGGTTACTGAGGCCCCCAGTGCTGAAGCTACTTTAGCTCCGCCGATATCCCGAAATTCTGGGACCGAGATGTGGACCTAGCATTGGAGCAAAAGAACGATCCTTCGCTGGCCCACATCTGGGGGCAGGTTCGGTCTATCGAGGGAAGGATGTAGAGGATAGCCGTCGCCTACATATCCCCACCACATTATTGTCGGGCACTTACTGTATAGAGTATCCCAAGCCACGAGCACAAGTCAGATTGTAACACAACTACTGCTCCCCAGTCTTTTCGACGTGAGATCATGCGGTTGGCTCACGATGTCCCCTGTTCGGGCCATTTAGGTATCGATAAGACTCGGGAACGAATATTGGCTCGATTTTATTGGATGGGAGTTTTAGTGAGGTGGCGCGATATGTAGCGGAATGCCCGAATGCCAGCAAGTAGCGCGGGCGGGTTCGCCCGCCCCGCTGGTCCCACTGCCCCTGATCTCAGTTCCCTTTGAGCGCATTGCTATGGATATAGTGGGTCCATTGAGCCAGTCTGACTCTGGATATACGCACATTTTGGTAGTGGTGGACTACGCGACCAGATATCCAGAGGCAGTACCATTGAGATCCACTAGTGCCGCAGCCATTGCTAAAGAGTTAGTGAATATTATATCGAGAGTAGGGATTCCAAAAGAAATCCTCACTGATCACGGAACGAACTTCATGTCACAATGTTTGAAAGAATTGTACAAATTAATGCAAATTAAGTCGATCCGAACCTCAGTTTATCACCCGCAGACGGACGGTTTGGTGGAACGCTTTAATCAGACCTTGAAACAGATGCTGAAGCGGTTTGTCAACCAAGAGCAAAAACATTGGGCTAAACTCCTCCCTTACCTAATGTTTGCAGTGAGAGAGGTGCCTCAGAGTTCGACCGGTTTTCTCCCTTTGAGCTGCTGTATGGGAGGCAACCACGAGGTATCCTTGATCTTGTGAAAGAAGGGTGGGAGGAGCAAACAAAAACTTCTAAAAACATAGTCAAATATGTAATTATGTTAAGAGACCGCCTAGCATTGGTTGGTCGTTTGGCACAGGAGAACCTAAAACTAGCTCAGCATCGCCAGGAGCAACAGTACAATAAACAAGCACGTATTCGACTTTTCGCCAGGTGATAAAGTACTGTTGCTACTTCCCACATCGGAATCTAAGTTGTATGCTAAGTGGCAGGGGCCATATGAGGTGGTTCGGGAAATTGGTAAAGTAAATTATGAAATTAGACAACCCGATCGCCGAAATAAAACCGAAATTTATCATATCAATTTGCTAAAACCCTGGAATGAAAGGGAGGCCCTATTTGTAGCTGGTGACAGTTTGGAAGAGGATTTTGGTCCCACTGTCAATCCACCAGCTACAACTCATATTCCGATGGGGAACAGTTACTTCCGGATCAGAAACAAGAGCTCTACCAGTTAGTGGAAGGTTTAGTGATGTTTTCTCTGACTTGCCCGGCAGGACTAATGTTATTTCTCATGCCATTATTACTCCACCAGGGGTCAGGGTCCGGGAGAGACCGTATCGGATCCCAGAGAGTCGCAGGGTTCCTGTTCGCAGGGAGGTGGAGGATATGCTAGAGCTTGGTGTCATTGAACCTTCCCGAGCGAGTGGTGCAGTCCTATCGTGATGGTGGGCAAGAAGGACGGCTCCACTCGGTTCTGCGTGGACTTTCGAAAGGTTAATGCCATCTCCAAGTTCGATGCATATCCAATGCCCCGGTGGATGAGCTCCTCGACCGACTGGGTAAGGCGCGGTTGATTTCGACCTTGGACCTGACGAAGGGATACTGGCAGATTCCACTGACTCAGAGCTCGAAAGAGAAAACTGCTTTCTACCCCAGATGGCTTGTTCCATTTCGGACCATGCCCTTCGGGTTGCATGGAGCTCCCGCCACCTTTCAGAGACTGATGGACCAGGTCTTAGCTCCCCATCATCAGTATGCCGCCGCACATTGATGATGTGGTGATTTTTAGCTCCACCTGGAAGGAGCACATTGTTAGAGTTTCAGCCGTCCTCCAGTCTCTGAGGGAGGCGGGCTAACAGCCAAGCTGGGCAAGTGTGCATTTGGCAAACAGGAGACCCAATATCTTGGCTACATTATGGGTAATGGCCGGGTGAGACCGATCGCTTCCAAAGTCCAGGCGCTGGTGGAGACGGCGATCCCGAGAACCAAGTCACAGGTGAGATCGCTACTGGGGTTAGCCGGCTATTACCGCCGATTTATCCCCGAGTATGCCACCATAGTTAACCCCTGGTAGATCTCACCCGAAAGGCTGCTCCAAAAATAGTTAAATGGACAGGGCAGTGTCAGGAGGCATTTGATTTGATCAAGAAGTTTACTCTGTCAAGCTCCCGCTCTGATTTCACCAGATTTCAGCAAAGAGTTCATCCTGCAGACCGATGCCTCCCACATTGGTCTGGGGGCAGTCCTGTCCCAACAAGTTGACGGGTAGAACACCCTGTTATTTATTTGAGCAAAAAATGGCTCCTAGGGAGATTAACTACTCCGTCATTGAGAAGGAGTGTTTAGCCATCAAATGGGCTACTCACGCACTTCGCTATTACTTGTTGGGGCGTTCTTTCTCTCTTATCACTGATCATGCTCCTTTAAGGTGGTTACACACGATGAAGGACAATAACGCCGGATAACTCGGTGGTATCTAGCGCTGCAACCCTTCCACTATACAGTGAAACATCGTGCGGGTAAGGAGCATCAAAATGCAGATTTTTTTCAAGGGAGGGGGACCATTGGGGAATGTAGAGTTGGCCGAGTGTTCCTTCGGCATCACTCTGAGGGGTGAGATATGTGATAAAGAGAGAAAGGATCGATGCTGTAAATCTCCTCCCGATTAGAAAGGGCGCTGTGTAAGGGGAAGGTAAGCTGCCTCCTAGATCTACCGCCTCGGTGGTAGGTGGAAACCGGAAGGTGACCATATTAGGAGGGGCGCAGAGCTGCAAGTACTCAGGACGATTCCATTGCAGTCAGCTGCGGGCAGCCCTCTATGGGAGAAACCATGGCAACGCGGTGACTGCAGGGAGGAGTTTGCTGGGTACAAAGGGGAAGCAGCTACGCCAAAACCTCCTTGCGCTGAGAAAGTGAGAACGACCAGTCGGAGCTAGTGTTTTGTTTGCCTTTGTGTTACGTGTCTGTTTGTGTTTTACTAGAGGAGCAGGAGGACGGGAGGCTGTAGCCGGAGAGCCAGTGTTAACCCCAGAGCACGCCTCACCACACAGCACAACACCAAGACAGCGCACGCACCACGATCCCCGGAGGAAAAGAGCACAGTTTTCGTGCACGGAGGATTGTGGCTATCGGCGTGTCTTTTTGTTTACTTTTGGACTTTTTGTTATTTTGCCCCAATACCATCGATTGGTAGCGGGCTTATTATTATTTCATTTTTGGATTACTTTTTGAACTTTCTGTTGTATTGTAATAAATATTGTTGTTATTGGGAAACAGCAGCCTGGACATTATACTCTTTTGCACTGCACCAGTCGTCCTTGCTACA